>JACJUY010000678.1:51167-61175 GCA_014220935.1 Platorchestia sp. MABIK
ACTTTATGTACAGCTACGGAAATTAAGAGTAGGGCTTTGATGGCACTCGGTCAAGTTCAGTCACAATCTACGGTTTTCATCACAACAATTTTTTGTAATAGTTCAACACGAAAACATGATCTCTACCGAGGCTCTTTACTAAAGGCCAAGCACCACCATCAGCACTTCTACCAAAGAAAAAATTATTTATATTTTGAGCATCGAAGTTCCACGAAAGCTGCCTGCCAATTGAATTGCAGTTCAGACAACAACTAAGTCGAGCTGGTAGAGAGCAAGAGTCATCCACAAAAAAAAAATGCACAGAGCCATCATAATGCCACGATAGTAGTCATACTACATGCATGAGCGCCATCTCACAAGGCAGCAGAAGGGAAGCTGCTGCTACTACACCTTTAAGAGAATCCATGAGGAGACACGAGACATCGGACAAATGCGCTCGAAAAAGTCGCGTGTGCCGAACTGTTGAATGTAACACGGTAACAAATTAAACACCCTTATCCGACCAAAAAAGAATGAGAATTTTTCATGCGCATGTACAATATTTGTACAACCAACGAAGAAACTTATTTGAAAATAATTAAGACTTTCCTCGCAAAAAAACAAAGTTAAATGACGAGCTTGTTGAATCAAAGAACATGAAAGCATGAAGAAAAAATTCAATCGTGTAATAGCAAATATATGAATCGAATTAGCCACAGTTTTTATGGCTAACTGAATTGTTAGCTGCTCACATGTAGTTCCAATGAAAATGTTAAACTTTCCTGAATTATAAATTGCAGTGAAGAAGTTAGAAATGTAGGTTGAAATGTCTGGAACGAAAAATTTAGGTCATAAATTACTTTCAGTAAACTTTGTCGGATGTCAAGACCATTAAGAATTACAAATTTAGAAGTCGATTCAATAAGATTTACTAATTTTTATTAAGCTACCAATAGCGTGTTTTTCATATTTTTATCAGGAGTTCGTCGTAATAAGTGATGAAAAATATAATTCCCGTTTACGAGCTCACATGAAAACTTTTTCAAGCACACATCGCACATTCGACACAACACGATACTTATTTTATTCACAAGAGAAAAATGGCATTTAGAAGATTCTTCAAAGTGTATCATGGGAGTTATTCTGCATCTAGAAAAGCTTACGCTAAACTCTTAATAAATCTAACACAAGGTGTGGCCTCTTGGAACAAATGAGCATAGCACAAGCTTACGGAGTAACAACAATGATGACGCGAGCGCTAGTAAATTATAACAACAAATAACGAGAAAGAAAGTGGCCACAGGAGTATTTCGCTCCGAAGTTTGTACCGCTGATCGTCACTCAGAGCACGTATCACACAGTTGGTTCAAGAGAGGGAAAAATTGTTTTTTTTCTATTCAACAACAATGGAGAGAGTCAAGTGAACGTTTTATAGTTTTCCATGATCACATAATTTTCTCCGTACGAAGAAACACTGAGTGAGAGCACCAACGAGCACTAGTCATTCAACTTAGACGACCACTTGTTCACGGATTTAGATCTTTCACAGAGAACTTCATAACAACACTGTACTTAGTCACAATCACCGTCTCACACAATGATTATTGCTGTGTTTGCAGATTTCTCTATTCACTTGCATAGGTAGGCATTGCAAATTAGTCCAGCATAAATACCGAAAAAAATTCACAAGATATATGAAGCGCCATTTCTCAGCAACCATAGTCTTCAATAATATTAAATAAATAGTACCGCTGAAATCCTTGCATCTGACCCGTAGACGATAGGAAGGTTTAGAAACTGAGGCGAAACATGGCACGGTCAATGTTACGAGTCCAAGTATCTGGGACATGGTGAACTCCACGGTCCCGCAGATGTGAATGTCATCAAGTGCTATCAATTCAATCAAGGATTTCTTAGGCAACACCAAATTCAGTGGGGATATTGTGCAGGAGCATATGTGTATAGATAGCATAAGAGTGTACTCGACCAAGAGGAATCTCAGCTTTTTTTTCACCGGCCAAAGAAAAGGATTGACGAGAACCCTAAATTACACATTACTGCAGTATTCCCCGAGTAATGAAAGCAAACATATCACAGCGAGTAACTTGACAAGGGGTGCCAGAAAGTGGAGGGGGTGCATCAATACCCAAGGGTCTAAATCTGGTCCATAACATAAAGGAGACTTAGCAAAAGAGAATCACAAGACGTTATCAGAACGAGTGAAACAGTCACTGTTCAACAGTGAGTAACCCAAAGATACCAGTACTATTATTATTATAAACTAATGAATCATAAATATCTCCCTGAATGAATGATTAAACTTGCGCTGGTGCTATCCATGAGTTACTCCCGATAAGAAATCTGTACACGTTGACTGAAAGGAAAACAACAAAAACAACTGAGATCTGACAGATTATTAAAGAAAAATGTCAACAATCTGGCTTTAATGGGAGTTATCTGCAGAAATACGCAAAAAAGCGTTGAAAGAAACAAATGTGTTCACTTAGGTGCATAAGGGAAGCCTCCTTGAGGCACCATGCCTGGAGGTCCCATACCTGGGCCTGGGCCCGCCATCATGGACGGAGGTATGGAGCCCATGTGAGGGCCCTGGCCCATATGCGAGACCATATGAGGATGTCTTGTGTTCGTCGCGTAAAGCTGTTGCTGGAAATTATGGAACTGAGCAGCGTATGCAGGGTCTGCAGTAGTGGGTGCCATGAAGCCCCCGTTGCTGTTGACCCCATTTGCGCCCCCACGGCCTGTGCCGGACTGGCCCATGGAAGGGGGCAGAGGCTGCGCCGCGTCCACGCTGCTGCCCAGACCAGGAGAGCCTTTCGCCCCATACCCAGGCATCATCTGGCAACCAGGGCCATTGGGGCCCATAGGTCCTCCCATTCCGGGCCCACCCATTGCATACATATCCCCGCCCATGTTCGGCATCATGCCAGGACTATGGCCTCTCATCATGGGACCACCAGGACATCTGGGGCCCATCATTTGTCCCCCGGGACCCATGGGACCACCCATCATTGGGTTCATAGACATAGGACCATTGGGACCCATCATTGGACCACCAGGTTGCATGGGACCATTCGGACCCATCATATGACTTCCTGGACCACCCATATGCCCTGGCATGCCACCGTGTGGGCCCATGCCACCCATTGGCCCCCCAGGACCCATAGGCATATTACCGCCATGCATATGTGGGCCAGACATTGAGAAATGAGGATTGGGACCCATACTACTAACCATGTGACCTGGCATCGAAGAGGATACAGAACCCATCCCATTGGGCCCTGTAGGACAAGGCATTGATCCCATGGGTCCGTTAGGAGCAGCCATGGAAGTGGTGGTATTCGTTAAGCCCATAGATGAAGGACTCGTTGGTCGAGGAATATATTCACCCATAGACGGTCTTGGACCGCTGTTAGGTCGAGGAGGCATGTATTGCAATGCGTTTGGTCCACCAGGCTTGACGGGCACATTGCCAGAGCTGAAATTGGGTCCTGCACAACTGATGGGCACGCCAGGCCTTGGACCCATCATCCGAGGATTTGGCCCCATCATGGCCATCGTGCCAGGTGAGGCCCGGTGAGCTCCTGGCGATGCCAACATAGAAGGAGATGAGGACACCGGAGGCATGAGCATAGGGCCAGGATCCATACCGGGACCAGTTGGCGCTACCGGCGGTTCCGGAGGGCCAGTGGAAGTCAACTGTTGGCTCATTTGTGCCATTGAAGAGATTGGATCGAAGAGTTTCGAAGGGACGTTAGTCACAGCACTAGGATTGAGGGGCATATTGCTAAGTTCCATTTCTAAAGAGCTTGCACCGCCTAATTTGTTGTTGCCAAGTAATGCCCCCGAGGCCGAGCTGGCCGAGAAGCGACCGGTATTGAGCAAATCAGGGCCATTGGGGGGCAGAGGGGAAGTGCCAGGGAACGATCTCAACATGTCTCCACTAACAGGAGTACTGGGACCACTGCATGAGCCGGGCGCCTTGGGAGAGGGCGCAGGAAAACGTGAATTATTGGGATCCACCGATGCCGGAGTTCTGGGGCCTCCGGACGGGACTGGTGTGGTAGGAGGAGCGGGTGATGGTTGTTGCTGCTGCTGGGAATAGCGAGGCTTGGATGCGGCCGAGGAGCACGGCAATGACGAGTCTTGCGGTGGGGTGTTGTTGGCAAACGATGAAGACGCGGCAGGGGAGCACGCTGCGCCCATGTTGCTGTTGTTGTTGCTGCTGCTCGTAGTTGTGGTCGTTGCGGCTATGCTGCTGCCTGCCGTGCTGTCTATCGTGCCACCAATGCTGCTCACAAAACAGTAATGTTACACAAAGATAAGAGTGTAGTGATATTTTACCATCGCCAACGTAATAACATTCGGAAAATTATGAACTCGTCAATTGAAAATATGAGGCGACTGACGCAACCAAACTTCCATTTAAACGAAAAGCATTCTACACTGATCTCAATCTACATAGTCTCTCGCAACAATATTGTAACTTTAGTAATCTTGATGTAAAAAATCTCGGAATTTTTTCGCAAGAAGACCAATACCAGTACGGATTGATATCATAAACAAACCTGTTTAAATACCAGAGCAAAAATGAACGAACGTATGATTCTGTAACAATACTCGGAAATGCAAAATTACGTAGGACTGCACAAATAAACAAGCGGAAGGTAGGCAGACCACTCACGGAGAAAGAAGCTCGCCGTCTCTACAACTGCTGGTATTGTTGGGCTGCTTCTGAATGGTAAGCTCTTGACCTTCGAAAGCGTTCAAGTATTGTATTTGTTGGGGGGACGGAACAGGCATTAGGCTTGCTTCCTTGCTGCCATCACACGGGGTGCTGGGGCACATCGACCCCTGCTGAGGGGTGGGGGGCTGCTGACAACTCTGAGGCGACTGAGGGATGGAGCTGTTCGGGCCACCCGACTGCTGAGAACCGCCTTTACTGCACGCCTGTTGTGACTTCTGCTGCGGTTGCTGCTGTTGAGGCCCAAAGTTTTGTAACTGTCTCCCAAAAGACATGTCGTTCGATACTGGAAAAAAATAAGCACAGATAAAGTTAAAAAATTCAGTAAAATAGTGAGTGAGATTATTGCAATACAGTCTCTAGAATAAAGTAAATTTAGCCGAATATCACAGTACACAGAATACAGTAAGAGGAATTAATCGATTACAGTCTAAGGTGTCATAGGAATAGCAAATATCGTGGAGGCCACACACTTGGATACACTCAACCAAATGGAATCTATGACAGATTAACGGTCATTAACGTAAACATTGGACTTCTCTATGAAGGATTGTAGGTCATTAACGTTAGCAATGGACTTATCTATGATGGATTGAAGGTCATTAACGTTAGCAATGGACTTATCTATGAAGGATTAAAGGTCATTAACGTGAGCAATGGCCTTATTTACATATGAAGAATTAAATGTCATTACCGTAAGCAATGGACTTATCTATGAAGGATTAAAGGTCATCAACGTCATCAATGGACTCACAAGAGTGCTGTTGCATAGCTGCAGTTGCAGGGATGTCCTTCCCCATACACTGGGGCGCAGAGGGGCTGCTCGTTGGGCCGGAGGGAGTAGAAGGGTTACTGAGGGTTGGTCGCGGTGTAGGCTGACGCGGAGAGGGCGCTGTAGAACACATGGATGGAGATCCTGGAGACCCCATGGGGCCATTGGGTCTAGGAACGTGGTAAGGAGGAGGAGGCCCTTGGTTTCTATTAGCTCCTACTCGCATGGGTCCTGGTGCTCCAGATCCCATCATACAATTCATCATAGGGCCCATCGGACCAACACCCCCCATCATTCCACTGTTGCCCATGCTCGAATTCATGCTGCTGTTGGGACCCATCATGCTATTAGGCACCATAGGGCCAGATGGGCCCATGGGACTCATTCCTGATGGACACATTCCGTTTCCTGGTCCCATGCCATTCATAGGGCCCATTGGTCCCATGGGGCCCATAGAACCTGGTCCCATGCCATTATTGCACATAGGACCATTGGGACCCATACCACCGCCCATTGACATGCCAGGGCCCATAGGCCCACCGGGACCCATGCTACCTGGACCCATATGCATCATAGGCCCCATTGACCCGTCTGGGCCCATACAGCCGCCACCTCCAGCACTCGAGTTGGGCCCACATTTCTTCCGTTTACTTTCGAAAAATTCGGCCTGTACTCTCTGCCACTCCATTTGCGGGGACATGTGAGGCCCTGGTCCGTGGGGACCCATCATCATGGGCTGACCTCCATGCATCATTCTCATGCCAGGCCCCATCATGCAGTTAGGCCCAGGACCCATACTGCCTTGAGAGGGCATCATATTTCCAGGCACGCCTACGCCCATTCCAGGCCCCATGCACGGCCCCATTCCAGGGCTCGGGCCCATACCTGGACTTGGCCCCATGCCAGGACTCATTCCTATCGGACTGTGGCCCATGACGGGAGAGGGGCCACCCATGCAGTGGGGAGGGGCCGGCGACGCCCCCAAAGGAGCGGGGTTGGACATGGCTGTGGTGGGGGTGGTGGCAGAGGAGGCGGGGGTGGGAGGCGCCCCTGCTAAAGACGAAGGGGACGACAACGCCATGGCACCACTGCACGGCAACGCTGCGGGCACACAGCTCGAACTTGGTGCGTTGGTGGTGGATAAAGAGCTGCCCTGCAGGCTCGTCGCAGTCGATGGGGGAGTGGGAGGCAGTAAATTGCTAGAAGGAGGCGTAGCTCCAGGCAAGGAGTTGGATGGAGCTGGAGTGGTAACAGGGGCAGGAGGGGAGCCGTGTGTCGACAGGGGCGTGCTGGATGCGGCCGGTAAACTTGAGGGGGTGGAAGTGGAGTTGAGTGTGGGTTGTGGGCCTCCACCGCTCACTGAAGATGAGGTGAGGGGAAGCGAGGAGGGAGGGGTGGTCTGAGAGGCACCAGTAGAAGAAGCCGCGCCTCCTCCGCTCGCGTCGCCTTGCAATTCCGGTAACAAGAGCGTCTGCATTCTCGCCAATTTTGCCATTTGCTCCTCACGGTGCTGCCGCTGTTCGGGGGTCAAAAATTCGTCCTTTGGGCCGCCGAAACCAGCCCCCGCGTTGCAAGGCGGACCTGCGCAGAGAACATGAATTTAGCTCCGCAAGCAAATACATGTAAATTTGTGGTCCTTTCCTAAGTCCGACGTAAAGAAAAACGATCAATTTCAATGCTGGGAGAATTTTTTCACAAATGCTTTTCCACGATGGCGGTTCTCCTACTGTGAAACTCAATATCATGCATTTCCGCTCATGGGTAAGAATTCAATCTGGCAGATTCGTCAGCATTTCCGTTGACAGCACAGAATGAGGTAACGCAAACAATACAAGAAAAAATTTTCGCATCTCTAGTCAGTGAATAAAATGAGCATTGAAAGACACATTGGGTATGAACTGATCTCATCTACACAGACAGGTAAATGTATTACCTACTATCGCATGCCTTTGGTGAAAATCAGCCAAAGTTTAAACGAGCGCATCAAATCAGCAACTAGGGGTGGGATTCGAAATCAAACTTGAACATAATTTGTTTCAAAAATAGAATGAAAGTAGAAGTAGCACGAGACTGGCGTTGGGTAAAGGGTAAAATTACTAAGATATTACAGACGTTGATACAGCAAGCAATGCTGCCCTAACCACCCTCACTCACCAGGTAATCTCATTTGGCCAGGCCCTATAGAAGCCATATTAGGGTTGATTGGCCCTCCCGGGCCCATAGCACCAGGTACCATATTATTCGGACCCATCGGCCCGCTGACACCCATACAGGCGGCGCCCATGCTAGAGGGCATCATGGGTCCAGGACCAGGGCCTCTTGGGCCCATCATGCCCCCTGGGCCCATAATGTTGGGTCCCCCGCAGTTCGGCCCGCCACCCATCATGTTGGTACTGGGGCCCATCATAGACCCTGCAGGGCTCGTGATGCTGCGTCCTGGGCCCATCATTGCACACGAATCCGGAATCTGAAAAAATGGCAATGATTCAGAGTACGGTGAACAGTTAATATTGGTTTGAGAAGAGTGATGAGTTCGTATTGGTTTGAACAGAGTGAAGAGTTAGTATTGGTTTGAATAGAGTGAAAAGTTAGTATTGGTTTGAGAGGAGTGATGAGTTAGTGTTGGTTTGAGTAGAGTGAGCAGTTAGTATTAGTTAGAGATTTTCTAGCCAAGTAAAATACGATCCGATGAGAATGAAAAGTGCCATCCACTATAGATTGGATATCTGACACAAGCTGTGCTCCCGCACATGATACCCGGCGTCAAGAAACAGAAAATTAAGAAGACAAAGAAAGAGTAAAAAAAGAAGAAATAGTGAAAACTGAAAAAGTGAAGTGGGCACGAAAAGAGCTTATAAGGCCTATCTATAGCTGAGGCACCCTAACAGTATCTCTCCTGTGGGCACCAGTCCCCATTGCACAGGATAGACCAATCTAGCTGGCAATTGAGGGGTAATAGAGTGAACATAAACTGAAAACCAGAGAGTGACGACGAAATCGAATTTTGTAAACGGTGGGATAGATTAGGAAATTGACATCATATTCAGAACAATGACTGTTTGATGATAATGTGATAAAAAACAAGTCACAAACCGTTCTGTATCTGGATACTACACAGGTGATACATGAATTATTAACAATTTAAAAATTGATTTGAACCATAAACCGACAACAAGCAAACAAACATCACGTTTTAACAACAAGTAAATCAAACAGAATGACGAGCTAAAAATTTGGTAACTACATATTAACACTTTGACCGCAATTGGTAAAACTGAAGGTCAATGTTCAATTGAAATTTGAAGTAAATTGCAGAAAGCACTTTTAACATAAGCTAACATGAACTGGGTCGTTGCCTTCGTTTAGCTTAAATTAAATATTTGTGAAAATTGAGTTTATGACCACAGGACGGTCAGCAGCAGCATTGTGAAAATCCCCTCGGTGACCACAAGTGGCGCACGTTGCAGTCTAAGTGTTAAAGAGTGGATTAAGTAATCACGACCAGGACGAGAGCAGGAACTGACCATGTTGGGCTGGCCACTCATGGGGTTCATGCAGTTCATGTCAGGATGCATGGGTCCGTTGTGGTGCACATGAGGCATGCCGCTCTGCATACTCGCGCCCTTCATCGGGCCAGGCCCTTTAGGGCCCTTCATGGCTCCGCTGAAGTTATTGAACCAATGACTATTGCCTTGCCGGGCAAACTGTGTCATTTTTAACGGGTGTTTCTGTCGAGAATGAATCAGAGGATTTCAAAATACGGCCTACAGATGGTACCTAAACTTTCAAGAAGGTACTAGCACAAAGATGCATAACAGTGACCTCACAAAAATTAATCTGTACAAGAGTTGAATAATAGCAGGAATAATTTTTTTAGAACCCTAATAAATTCAGGACTCAAGAAGACACGAGTTGTACTTGAATTTTCTAACAGTAGTCCATTCATAAAATCTTACAGCAGAATTTCTGAAATGAACATAAAGTTCCAGTAGAACGATACATATGTGTTACGAACAACATTAAAAAACTACAAATAAAAGCTTAAACCCGGAAAGTTCATGCTATTGAAATTTCATTCAATTCTATTAGAGTAACTCAATTTCTTTCAATTGAGGAAGTTCTAGAGCATGAATTAGAGTCACAGTACTTTTAAAAACCGAAGTTTCCAATATTTCAAGAACATTTAGAAGATACATTCTCGTTCAAAGAATTCAAAATTAACTTATTTCACGTAAACATGAATAATGTGGCATATGGTTTACGTATTTTCTTTTTTTTAGAAGGTTCAAATCTTTCATTTGATTTTTATGAGAACGGTCACTGTAGTAAATCCGCGGGAGCTCTCTGACACAGTGAACCTCCTGTAACAAATGCAATTAGTCGATTCAAACCGGCGAGCCTCCCGTAACAAAAACAATAATAAAATCGAATCAAACTGGGGTAAAACCTGGCAACTGCCTTACCTCTAAAAGTTTCTTGGTGGCAGGCTGTGAGC
>JACJUY010000678.1:64453-88291 GCA_014220935.1 Platorchestia sp. MABIK
CAGGCGACTAAGGGCCACAGGCGGAGTACCTTCATTACACTGAGGCGGAGTGTTGGTGGGGGTGGTGCCCGACGTGTTGGAGGTGAGGTGGCAAGGCTTGACGTCGGCACCCATGCTGGACACCGGCAGGTCACTGCCTCCGCCCGTGCCGTTGCTGAGCTCCTGCTTCACCGCCTGTCCAATAATCACGGTAATAGTATCCTTCATTTGTAATAAATGAGAAAAATTCTAAAGATTGAGTAAGAAATATTCTAAAGGTGGAATAAGATATATTCTAAAGGTAGAATAAGATATATTCTAAAGGTGGAATAAGAAATATTATAAAGGAGGAATAAGAAATATTACAAAAATTTCTGCTTTACTGTAAAAGTGGAATAAGAAATATTCCAATAGTTCGTGCTTAACCGCCTGTCGAATAATCAAACCATTAATTTCGTTCATTTGTGCTAAATGAGAAATACTCTAAAGGTGGAATAAGGAATATTCCAAAAGTAGAATGGGAACCTGCTGACATCAGCTGTTTCACGCCAGAAGTATTCCGTTAACGAAAAGAGTCTAAACTCGGCAACTCATGTTGTAAGGTCTGGCCTAATGGAAAGTATATAGAGCCGTCTGTAATTTATAGTACTGTAAACGTACAACAGTTCTAGAGCAACAAAAACAGGACCCAAGACCAACCTTGCTGTCGGGTAAGAGGCTGTTTAAGGTAGACGCGTTGTTGTTGTTGATGATGGAATTGTTGTTGGCGAGGGGTCCTTTAGAGCCGTCCTCTCCGTTGAGAACAGGCAGGGATGAGTCGGGATCAGGCTTGATGTCTAGGGGTTCTGACTTGATGGGGTTGTTGTTAATGGGAGGGATGGCGGAACTAGCGGAGGTGTTGCCACTTTTGACGCCGTTGTTGCCGGCGTTGTTTTTGCGTCTGCCGCCGCCGCCTGCCTTCAATGTGCCGCCGCCAACCGACGACGCGTCGTCTTTGAGCGACGTCCCGCCGCTTGCTTTCGTCTGGCCACGCATCGCACTGCGTGCCTGCAAATATAAAACGTTTACTTACACGGAATTTCGTGGAATTACCCGAATTGTACTTCGAAGCTGCACAAATATAAAGCGTTTACTTACACGGAGTTTTCATAAATTACCCACATTGCACTGCGTGCCTGCACATATAAAAGCGTTCACTTACATGGAATTTTATGAAATTATCGTCATATTTGCCTCTTTCTTCTCACAAGCATCAGAAAAACAACTGAAAAGTAATTACCATTCGTACTAAGGTAAGGCGGTACTTGATTTTTAAGTCGTTCATTATTTAAATCTTTTAATTTGTATTTTTAAGGCATTTGAAAAACATCTTTCCCCTTGAATAGAAGGACACTCGTGAAAATGGTCATTCACCGGGATATTCTCACCACACACGATATTTACTATCTAGTATATATTTTGTATGTTCATCGCAAAAGGTACTAAGTAAAAAAGCATGTACAGTAGTTGATTAAAAATATTATGAAGAAACGCGCATCTCAGCAATTTTGTATACGGAAAAGCAGTGTACACGTTTACCTTAAATGCATCGAGACAAATCAGTAACGCATCCCAAGTCAAATTTTATCAGAAGTAATACGGGCATTCTGCTCATTTCGAGCCATTCACAAACGATAAGCCTTTTAACTACAACTAAATATTCTACTAAAAAATCATGAAATTATCAAGAACATCGAGAACATAGATTAATATTAGAGACTTGAAAAATCAAAAGTACACTACCTTGAATCTAATTAGTTCATAAGTTTTCAATTTTAGATGTAAACTTGCACCACACAAAATGTTTAACACGCAATCAAAGCAAGAGCAAAAACTAAACTGAAATTCCGCTGGGAAAACAACCGTCTCCGTCACTTGAATTAAATTCACGTTACCAGAACGAAGTAAATGCATTAATTGTTAGCCACCTGTACTATTTACTTTCTATACTTCAGAGAAAGAAAAACGTGGTCAAGTGTCTGATGTATGGAGTACAAGCATACTACATCCTTACATGCACGATTCAATAAGAATCATTCATCGAAATGCGAATGCAAGAAAAAAGGTTGGCACTTCATTTAAGGTTATGGAAAGACTCTTCAGGTACAAAGAAAATAACACGATAATGTCACACTACTGGAAGAAAGTGGTACAAACATTTCCTTTTATTGGAAAAACATTTCAGAAAACAAGTAAATAATGCCGTATACCAGAACTTAGTGCAGAAAGACCATGAATACAGTAGTTATACAATTTTAAACCGTGCAATGGTCATTCACATTTAAAAATAACATTAGTAGGTCTAAATGTCAAAATAACTAACAGTACTTCGCAATTTTCAATAAAGAAAGTCTGGTTTTAAAAAATGTGTTGAATCTCACACCTAAACTTAACAGAGGAGCCTAGGTAAGACAGGATCCCCATTCACTGACCTTAGGTTTGTTTACTGCTAGCACCACGATGATTCGGAAGGGATGCTGTCACTAAATCGTCTTCTCATCTGAAACAAACACAAAAAATTAGCTGCATCTCGCCATTTTGAAAGAGAAAAAATTACGTTTTAACTTAGGTGATAAAAAATGTTTCCCATAGAATTTAATCTAAACAACAAATTCAACATTCTTCCAACGGCACACTTATTTTACCCGTTTGATGTACAAGTACTTTCAAACTGAAAAAAAAATCTAAGACGATGACAATGAAAACCTTTTTATTGATACGTAAATTGATCATGAAAGTGAGGCATAATTAAATAAGTACCGTAAGACCATGAAAATTCACAAGGGAAAAAATTTTTAACGTCAGAAGTGCGGACAAACTCGTCAATTAATAAGGACCTGATTGCAAAGATGCACCAATCCAATAATCGTCGCCGTCAATAAAGTTGCATCATACAGAGTAGAGTAGAAGGAAACCTGACGTTTCAGTTAGACTAAATTTTATGGATTGAGCTTAATTTCTTCGATTTAGAAGTGGTTTCGTATTTACGATATAAATTTCAGCCGAGCTTCAGGGATTCGGGACTAGAAGGTGGCAGTGCCAGGGCAACGTCCATCATACATGAGATGAAGAAGCGTCGATGCCACGGCAAAATGCCGTCTGATCGACCATCGACCGTCCGATGCTCGACCTTATGATATGATACTTAGCGCAGCTCCTTCAAAATGGCAAATCCTTAGCAAATGTCACTGCACGAAGCGAGAAGCAAAGCATTCGTCATCACTGCTAATGAAGAGATGGAGAGCAATGGTAAGTCGGGAGTAAAATTTGTAATCTATTCATTCCAGCCTAGGATATAGGATAAATTCAAAACTGGACGATTTTGACGAGAAACGATGCATCAGTAGATGCAGATATACAAAATTTATTTAATTAACATTTAATCACGAACACATGCGTTCATTACTCAATCCCAGAAGGAACACAATCACATGCTAAATAAACGTCACTGATCCCGAGCGATGTGCAAAAAAACAAGAAATATTCGAAGGAAACTATGTTCTTTGTAGCAACTTGAGCACCAACTTCTGGGCAGTACAAAACTGTGACACAGAGCGTAAAAACAGAAACCAATGCGGACCCCACACTTCCTCATTGCCGTGTAACCAACGCACAGTACACCAAGCTTCAGCGTTACCGAACATGACGCACCAATACATCACAATTTATACAACAGTTACAGCGCTAGTGTGCACTACCTCCACCTAACATAACACTCAGCACAATTTTCACAGCAGCACCTGCACCAGTGCGCACGAAAAACGCCGCTAGCCTACAGCACGACTCAATCTCCACAAAATTCCGCCTTCAGATGCCATCCCAAAACGATCAACTCGAGCCAATCTTTTGGGGAGGCAATTCCATATTTTCTCAAGAATGCGTTTATAAACCGGCCATAAAGTAGACCTCGCACCTCTACTCCCCCGCCCCCACTTTCCCTCGCGGGGGTCAAGGCTCCGAGTTCCTGCAGCCCACGTAGTACACATGGGGCTCCCTTTCTGCACTCGACGGTTGATCCCTGTTGCTCCTTCGCGTCACTTTCCCAAAAATTCTTAGGGTCGCCTTCCTTGCGGAGGGGGAGGGTTCACTGGCAACTTTCAGGATGCAGTACAATCTATTATCGTTAAACCAAGCTGAGAGGAAGCGTTTTTTATAGTAAACACGGTCAAGACCCGGCTGGAATATCCACATACAAAATACCACCATCAACCAATACGATAATAGAAGTCAAAAAACAGATGCAATTATAACACAGAAACATCAACAGAAAAATTGACAAACCATCACAAAAACAAGAGCTAAACTATATTATATTCGTCAACAATATAAAAAATTGAGCACTGTGAACAGGACGACGCCACCAAACACCACAACAAAGCAGTACCAACAAAAGCAGCAGGGACTAAAACAACGCAACAAGAGCACTAAATGCGGTCTAGAGAAGAGCTGGGTCTGTTTTTTGTCGCTAAATCCCGACAAAGTTTTAATTGTTTCCACGATAGGCATCGAACGATCAGAGGCGTCCTGACAAAAACAAGAACCAGACGGGAGAATCGTAGACGAGATACGATCGAGCACGCCAGCATATGTGAAGTGTTTGACAAGACAAGAATTGGATACGGACCTTTCTGAAAAGTTCTGATGGACGATCTAGGAAACTCAGAGCGTGGAAGCGAAAAAAAAGACATTGCGGCGACCGAGCAAGTGGTGAAAATAATTCACATTGTTTAGTATCAGCTCACTAAAGAAAATGAGGTATCTTATATCCATGCTTGAAAATATTGCACATATGTGGAAATGGCAATTGAAGTCAATAGACTATGTCTCAAATACACTCACAAGATGGGCTAAACGGAAACTAAAACAATAGTAATAAAAATGATAAAACTGTAGCGTAAACAAATCATAAATTTGAGAGACGAAATAAATTTTTTCCTATGTCAATTATACTCTATGGAAAAGTTGCATCGAATGGAAAACTGTGAATTTCTGGTATTAGGAAAATTCAGGTGGTTTGGAGCGACCTGTGCGAAGGCAGAATATTATGATGTACGTAAGCAATCAAATTTCCTCCACATATTCCAATGCAAAACCACGTAGTTGAGATTCTCACCAGGCAGATGTATGAACTTCTCATCTTACAGTGGTCAACACGATTCCAAGAATGCAAAGTATCATTATCTAGAATGATTTCCAGCTAGGCTTCCTCTCACCATGACAAACGGATACAATGACATTTAAAAAAAAATCAGAAGTTGAGGGGCGCATAAGCTGACGCATATATTTAGACATTTCATGTGACGAGAATTTTGAGGTAATTTCGCGGAATGTAATCGCATAACTGCTGAAGAATTGTTTGATTTAGATTGTGAGTGAATTCAAGTCTTCTTTACCACAACATAGCTGTTCCCAAGGTAGGAAGGAGGGAAGCGCGTTACAAAATAGAAGCTGTGTCGTCATACCTTGGACATATAGAGAGAGAGCAAGAATGAAAGAATCCCACGAAGATAAAACCTAAAGAAAAAGTAATTAGTACTGAAAAAACGACAGTAGTTGGCCGAAACAAGACAAACACTAACAAAGCAAAAACCTATTCTATTTAAAAAAAGCCTGCCTAACTTTGAGCTCGGGACCTCACGTCTTTTTCCTGGGAGCACTAATTCACGAAGATACGCAAATTTTATCCCCATGAGGGGAACGAGCGAAACGAAATCGATTTAAATTGCAACAACTTTATCGTAGTAACTAAAATTAGTTCATAAAAGTAAATACAGAAATATATCTTCGCCTTTTAACGTCCCTGAGGACTGTACTGAAATTTGTTCCCTAATCCTTTTTTCAAAGTTGACTAGCGAATGATAGTTCCTTCTCATTCTGACGCTGTTGATGACAGGATGCCAGAGCTAATCTAATGACAGCAGTTGTGATAAGGGCAATAGGAGTAGAAGAATACTGACGCTAAAGAGTGAAATTAGTGATTGGGAGTTCATCAGGATAGAACCTCAGCACAACTAACACTATGTAGAACCTCAGCACAACTAGTACCATATAGAACCAACTGGGGCGCACACACTATTTCAAATCACATCCAGATGGGCAACACAGCGCAACCACGACGTAGCAGCTGTAGAAGATCCACAACCATTACCACCAAGAGCACTATGAGAGCAGAGCAATAACCACTCCCTAACACCAGCGCTGCTGCAATCCCCACCACTCGCCGTACCAGCAGGTGCACCACCACCAGAAGCCTATCTAAGAGCGACCGTTGGATCGGACGCAAGTTTGCACATTAGTTGACTCAAGTTAACCCGTAATTTTGGAACGAGCCTGTCCTCTCCGGCCATCTTTGCTACAGCCCAGCAGCAGGAGCACGAGAAGGGAGGGGAGTGACAAGGTGCGAGATGCGAAACCTTTCGTTAAATGATAGCTAGAAGTTCGTTAACGCTCACTTCTGAAACAGAGAGGTCTTTTTAGCCTACATTTTCTTTCTGAAAGCTAAGGGTATTTAATACGGTGATAACAATAAAACATCCCTAAGAAGCAAGAGAGCCAAGAATCATTAGTTAGTAACACTTTACTACGGCAAAGATTTGTAGGCGTTTTGTAGTAATTCCTTCATCGAAGAGACGCAATCATTCAAAGATGCAACACCTCTTTGCACTTCAAGAAAAGGAAGATGACACTATTTTTAAAGCTGACATTGGTAAAGCAAAATGAGAGGAGAGAAGACCTTTATGAAGAAATTTAAAGACAGTTGACGACCATAGCAAGGTTACTGAATCTGCTGTAGTAGATCCATCTAGCAAAGCAAACGCGTACCCCATTCACACCAGTAAAAAGTACTTGACTGTCTATCTGGAGGAGCTGGTTAATATTGCTTATCGTCAGAAATACTTTTTGGTAACCCACGGAAAGCTCACCACCTTGGGAAGAACGCTTCAATTCTAGGAGGGTCACTTCGCAAACCCATGAAAAGAAGGAAAAAAGAAAAACGAATTATTTTTAAGCGTGAGTACGAAGATTCTACTGCTTATTTAGACGTATTTTTGCGAGATGTTGAGAATTGTTTTCAGTCATAAGACAACGTGCACTGCCACAATGGAAACGTCAAGATTGCAAATGTAAAGTTTACTCATTACTGTGTATAAGAAAAAGACGTCCACAATGAGTCAAGTTAGCCAGGACCATTCTCTCTTCACGCATCGAATGCAATATGCTTCAAAAAAAGAAAAAAAACATTTGATTTCATTCAAACGCACCTAAACAATTTCGAACTACTTTGCATGGTAACACCATCACATTTACAGCATTCAACAAATAAATTTTTGATCACCACCTCATCTGTACTATTTTATGCTTCTTAACTCTCAACTTTTTCAAATGTCCAAGTATATAAAACGAATTCAAAAGAAAAAAGGGGAAATTACGACGAGCACCGGAATGAAACAGCCATGCCTCGCGCGTCACGGAGCAGCGCCGCAGCGATCACGGTACACTAACAAAACCAACTCGGAGCTTTGAAGGCGGCGTACAGAGGCACATTGGCAGAAAGCAGGAGCTGTTGTTTACAAATAATGAAGTTTCGCGCACCAGAAATAACGCACGATTATTTAACGAAGATCAGAATAGAATATTTACGCAATGATAGCAACGCGTATATAGCTGATAATTCAGCTCGTCTTCTAGGGCACGAGTTCAAAAAAATAATTATTCGACACGGTGAGAGATCGTAACTATCAAAATAATGGGTGGTAAGTTTACGTGAAATTAAACAAACTAGGAGAGCCATGATTTACACAGTATGCAGGGATGTGAAAGTTTCTCATGATATACACAGGAACATAAAAAGTATTTCTAGTCATAAGGGTGTTTCACAATTTCAACACCGTAGTATTACGAGTTTCACATAGGACGATTGACAGAAATGTCTAGTACATGCGATGTGTGTAATTAGGAATTTAAAAGTTAAGCAGCTATACAAATATGTCGTCTAATTCAAAGTTATTTAATTATTTGCAATTCAAAGCGGACATTAGCTTCGCAAGAAGCCCATCCGCAGCGCAGACGTCACTGAAAAAATGCATCCCGCCCACGCACAGACACAGCAGGCACCTGGCAGAAGCACACGACACCCAGCACACACATAACCAGTTCACACACATAACACTCAGCACACGCACACAACAGCCAGTCTTCATTCAGCAAGCATCTAGAACACACCACACAACACCCAACACGCACATAACAACCAGCCTACACACACAACACGCAGCACACACGTACAAGAGCCACCGCACGTACGAGGACACATGCAGTGGCGACGAGCAGCGCACGCTAGCGAAAGAGCAGCAGCCTCTCGCAGCAGAGCCCGGCGGCAGCGCAGATGGCGAGGCGGTCTCATCTCAATGTAAATGTGAGGCGCTCAGTTCGGTTGCGCCAGCCAACTACAGCTTCGTCGCTCTAGCTCACACCTTCCACAACCCGGCGATGGTCTCAATAGTTCCAGATCAGTGGCTCTTCGACACGATATTTTTCTGTGTAATGAAGTTAACTACGATATTTTTATGGGCTTTGTGGTGCTACTGAAATCATGAACACTTTGACCAGCATCAATTGGAGCTAGAATGGGAATGGCAAACAGTGTCACTTTCTGGAAATGGTTTGATTAAAATTTGAACATCTTTTGTTCCCATTTGAACTAGACCAAGATTACTTTTCCTTCCAAATTAAGCATAAAATAATAAATAAATAAAACAATTTGCATTATTTTCAACAAAGATGATCACTTGGCAAAGATACTCCGAAACAGAGTTTTAAACCAGTATCGAAAGGTTTTTTTAAACCTTCGCTCTGGAAAAGGAAATCCTTCAAACACGAGCAAAATAGAATTATCAAGACTTGCAAATAAATACGCAGAAGTGGTCATATGCACAAAAACTGCACAACAAAATAAAATTTGCAAATTACATAAAATAACACCTCAGTGAGCAACTTACCAACTTCTGACGTCGACGAAATAAAACGCTCTCAGTACGAAGCACCCACAAAAACCTTAACAAAAATTTAACCTATATATTTTGAAGCTCAATCACTTATCACCAAGTTCTATCGAACAATCAGGAGACAACAACAATGGGGTCAAGGCTGATAAAAAATATCATGAACACTAGAAAAGATACGCGCATTCGGACCCACGCACATGAATGGAAAAAAAACATTTGAATACTCGAATGCAACAGGTAAACTTAATACGATGCAATCAAGAATCACATGACGAAAACTAGACATCTGAACCGACTTGCTAGCTCAGTTATGAGTGGAAGTGCGAGCAGATAAACTTTCCCCATGCAAAACTTTTCCAAAAGCAACACTCCCGTTCATTGCTAACAAATGTACGTGGACTGGTGAATATAGATACTTCGTACACATCGCAAGGACAAATTCTTTCACTGAAATTTAGCTGACAAAATTATTTGTTATTGAATACGTCAAAACATTTTCAATTTTCAAAGTGTATTAAAAGAAACTGAAAAACTAAAAAATTGAAGGGGAATGATAATTATCAGACAGAAAGGTCTAAAAAATTAGAGAGGAATGATACAAACACCTGGTAATGATAAATTTCAGAAAGAAAGGTCAAAGCCTAAGCTAGCTAAGAAAAGAGAGAATCGCTTCAGTGATTTCACTCCTACCAATATTGATGAATTTACGTTACACACCGAATACCTAAAATAAAACATCCGAATGTAATGAAACGCTAATACGTGGAAGCAAAAAAAGAAGAACTAGAATGATACTTCAATGGTCGTATCACACACAAACATCGAAAAGAAGTCAATAAGCGAGTCATGTCAGATAGGAAATAAACAGTTATGACATATTTTAACACAGTACAGGGGGAAAAACATGTCATACGAAGAGAGTACAATAGAAAATGACAACATATCTGTTATCTGTTAAAATAACATCATATCTGTTATCTGTTAAAATAACATCATATCTGTTATCTGTTAAAATAACAATATATCTGTTATCTGTTAAAATAACATGTCTGTTAAAATAACAGCAAATCTGTTGAAATAACAACATATCTGTTAAACTAACAACATATCTGTTAAAATAACAACATATCTGTTTTTACTGAAGCAAATATGCACAAGAAGGCAGAAATAGAGTCAGAACAGCAAGCGCACGGCACAGCCGAACAAGCAGCTCCGCCGGTCCGGGAAGCCCAAGTCGCTGTCGCGGCTGTAGTTTGGGACGCGGTTTCGGTTTACTTTGCCTCTGCCATCGCCATATTTCAGCTCCGAGAAAACCAGGGACACAGTTGAGGGTCAGGCAGGGGAGAGGGTATGAGGGAGGGGACAGAAGAGAGAGAGAGAGAAGTGGAGAGGGAAATGCTCTTCTCATATCCAAGCCTAACGCACAAAAAACCCTTGATTTTTCTCTGTGTAAACGTAGGGACAACACAGGGCTGCGTTGCTTCCAACAAAAACGCTCGACGGAACGTGTGATGAGGGAGAGCGCCGCTCCTCTAGGGTCTTCAGAACACAGTATATTATTACGCACGCCGTAGATAGAATACGAGAAAAAGCTCACCTGCAGAAAAGAGTCTGTGCGGAGACTTGGAATAAATCTCATTAGGTAGTCCACATTTCATTCGGCTTGTGAGGTTGTGGATTCAAAGAATTTAGCTTAAATGTTCAAATTCTACCTGCAATTTTACATATAAGTATAAAATCCTTAAATTTTCAATGCTAACTTGAAACTTGCGCAACAAGTTTCAAACAAAATGCAACAAAAATGCCAAGAGAAAAGTTTAAAATCTACGGACAATAGTACGAACATTCAAGTTACTCGCACATATGAAGTCAAATTTACAAATTGATCATTATTGGCGGAATTATCGGAGCAAGTTGTAACACATTTGTCCTTTGAAAAATAATCAGAGAATAGAGACAAAAATTTAAAGAATAAATGAGTTATGAAATAAAGAGAGAAAAGAAAAATCGGTTCACAAATGAACGTTTACTGAAAGTGTAGCTTTCTACTTTCAACACTCAATGAAAATCAAGAAGGAAAAAGGAACAACAAACAGTAATAGAAAGGAAGACCAAATTTTGGACGTACATATATGAAGAAAACAATCAGTAAACACGTTCTGATAGAAGTTCCTTCAAAACGAACAGATCGAGCGGATGGTACAGGCAAGTGTGCTAAGATTAAGAGGTTCAGTTTTGATCACACCCACAAAACACAGGAGGTACTTCGCTTATTCACAAGTGAAACTACAGCTTATGAAAATGAAAGTTCGAGCAACTGAGCAAAATAAATATTGGGTAGGTAAATTTAGATGCACAAGATATGGGCCGTGCGGCGAAACATATCCACACTCGCTGCTTATTTAGTGGCGTGGATATTAGTGGAGCATGAGGTGCGCTCAGACGCCCTATTGTCAAATGGTAACACGGAACTTCAAAACTGGGCAAGAAAATTATGTCAAAGAGAAATGCTCTCCTACAGGCATACACTATAATCCACGTTCTACACAACGACGCTCTAAACATCACAGACGTAAACGAAGTAACGCAATAATTTTCAGTTGAAACACACTGAAGTAAAATATAATAGTAATACTCAGTTTTATGTTCAGAGTTTCACCTCCATCTTCACCCACTCAGATGATGACCACACAGAAACTGAGTATTTTAAGTTCAAGAGGCACCAGAGAAAAAGCGCACAATTTCAGTGTCTCAGTCCCAGATCTCGAGATTTGGGGGCCATCCGGACTACAGCGTACTATAGGGGGGACGAAAAAGAAAAGTAAAAAATTTATTAGTTCGGGCATTAGTAATGAAAACATTGGGTAAAATGAAATCACAAATCCCAACACAATGGATAGCTGAAAAGCTGGAAAGACATTCGGCACAGAAGAATTAAGAAATCGATAATTGTTTCTTCAAACACTTCAGGATTATGAGATACGAAAAACAGAGATGGAGAGCAGTCAAAGTTAACACCGACGACTCTGTTCTTCGGCAGTTGTTGATATTTAGGTAAAAGTCAACATTTTCTAATTACACAGCGAGGCCAAGGTTTATTGAGGTGCTACAACATAATTTTCCGATCTATAGTAACTATAAAATTTGTCTTAAATAATTCCTCAAAATGCCCCATTAGCTTTAAAATGGAAGTTGAAATATTATGGACATAGCGGTGACATTGAAAATACCAGTAGGCAAAAACGTACTTAATATGCGCATCAAAATATACAGAAGCTTATGGAAGAGAAAATGCGCTTATTGCGTTTACTAAGAGTGAAAATATCAGCTTAGACCTACATCTACGTTTATCTATTTTGAAAAACATTAAGCATACTCAGGTCAACAGCAGTAAATGACAATAACTATCTATTGAATACGATATAAGGAACTATTTAATCAAAAAAAAGCATTTACGTATCAAAATGTGACCCTGTAAAGAGGGACAACAGCTCTCATCACGTGCCCAGCAAGAAGAGCACACAGCTAAGAGCAAGAAACGTACCCAGGGGCAATCAAAGCGAACATATGGGGGCAAGGAGCAGACAAGTAGTCAGGCAGCAGCTACTGTAGCTACACGTAATGGAAGTGACTAACAATGGGGGCGCACTGAGAGGCTTTTGTTGCACGCATCAGCCAAAGGTCGGGCGAGCAGCAGCAGGAGCAAGGCACACAAAGTAGCTGAAAGGAGGACGCGAGCTGGTTTTTATGAAAAACGAAGAACAGCGGAGAGTTTTTAAAGGGTGACTACGGCCGCGTGGAGGTCCTTTAGCGAGAAAACAGCCTCCCCTTTAAGATAGGCACACACGGAGAGAGGAGCCTCCTTCGCACGCGCCCTCCCACCCGCCGGGGTCCTCCGCACCAAAAGCATATTTATGATGCCATTAGCTCGGTGTCACTTACGTGTTGGTTTCCTTCTTAGGATAAAAGATAGCATCGCTCCCAAGCCAAGCTTCTTCCAAAACTTGCGTGGGCTCGCCTTTAAATTAAGGCGCCAGAGAAGCCCGTCTTTTTGCTCTTCTTTTTCTCACGCCAATGAGACCGTGTTACTTGCAGTAGAGACGGTGCCCGTAAATACACCTCTTTATATGCTACTTAAAGTGAAACGAAAAAAAATTCTACGTTTAAAATCGAGTTCCAGTTAACTGTACAGGACAAAAATTCGTTGAAGAATGGGGAACATCGAAACAAAGCAAATGTTAGGCACCTCCGAGGCTGCAAATTTTTCTGGGTAATTATTTCTTAAGGAAGACCTTGTTCAGTATTTCTTAAAATCGCATCAAAATAAAATTGATCAGTTGAATATGAAAACTTAGTGACTGGATAGAATGGATAGTTCGTATAGGTAAACGTTAACACTAATGGAACCGAACAATTATCAGCAACTGAAAACGCCAGTCGATTGTTTATGTTAGAGGAACGAATTAACCTAGTAGTTAAGTCAACTGATTTTCTGAACCTGTAAAAAACACCAAGAGAGATTAGGCGCCATGAATTTGGAAGGAGTAAAAAGCCTGATTATCTAAAATGTGAACATAATATCCAACCAAATAAGGTTAAAGTTTCACGCTAAATACCGACACGGTACCGAAAGTCATGAACGAGAAAACAAACTAAGCGACTGTTACCGATGAACAAAGATAATAGTAATTTGATGCTCATAAAAGAGAGCAGCGTCCAGGGGTTATACACAGAAAGATACAATTTCAAAATTGTAGATCAAATACACGGAGGGTAAACTGTCTTTGTACAAAAATACGGCACAATTGTGAGCCATAGAACATAAATTTTCAGTTACTCTAGTAGATTACTATCTTCAAAATAGCTTCAATGGAAGACCAGAGAGTATAATGGTTACATCTTGAGGTAAATAATAACTATAAAGCAAACTTTTCTTTCAATCATTCGCTACATTTCCTCAATTCTAATCCTATTAGCTAAGGAGCGCCGACATTGAACACGAACAAGACCATTTTCGAGCTAATTGTACGGACGAGGATGCAAACGACACACGCAACACAAAAATTAGAGAATTAACGTCTGGCAAGAAAACACTGAACTTGCAAGAGAAGAGTCTGGTCGTGAGCGAGGTATTGACTAAACCGTGAGCAAAAAATGCAGTTCGTGTGAGCCAAAAGAAGAGGTTCGTAGAGCGTTGTGCACAGACCCGAGACTTCTTGCAAAGAAGAACTTACATAGAACTATTGCATACATTTTAAGGAGATTTTCACACATAAAACGCATTATCAATAGACAAATTGGTTACAAAAATATTTCCAAGACTTGGTGGAGCATGGATGCATAAAATTCAGACTCGAAGCTTCTTGCAAAGAAGAACTAACATAGATCTATTGCGTATATTTTAAGAGGTTTTCCACACATAAACCGCATAATCAATAGACAAATTGGTTACAAAAATATTTCCAAGACTTGGTTGAGCATGAACTCTTAAAATTCAAGAGGTGTTTTGCGATGGTCTAATAATGCCAGCACATGAGAATTGCTTTTAAGTACACGCGCAAAAACATCTTCTAAAGAAGCGCCTACTTCAATCATCGCAGCATTGAACTAAAAATAGCTTTGAAAATGCCGCATTAAGTGACAAGAAAATCAAGCCAAACTGAGCGAACACGAGTACATGAGGCCAGGATTACTGAAGACAATCCATGTAAAGTACAGCTAAGCTCACGCACTGCTGAAAGTATCACCATTGACGATGGGTCTTCCTACAGGGAGCACATGGCTGTGTGCAATGATTATAATTAATTATAAGTTAGTTTTAGCCTCCCTTACCTCAACAAAGATGTTTAAAGAGAGGAAGGATGAAGGCACTATTTAGTATAGAGTTGAGGGAACGCGAAATCTATGCGCAAGGTGTATACCCCCACAGGATCCCGTGCGCATACAAACATTAAGTTAAAACGAAAGTTAGGAAACAACATAAAAGTTGAAGAAGAAAGTAGTAGGTGCTGAAAAACAGGACAGCAGTAAACCGGCAAAAAGATGTCCCTTAACAAAACAAAACAAAAATTTATTTCAACAAAAAGAAGGCCTACCTAAGTCTCAGCTCGGGACCTCACGTTTTCCCCCTGGCAGTGCTAATTCTCATGGATACATTAGTTGTATCCCCCTGAAGGGAATGGCTGTATGTACGTAATCGTACATTTAAGAGAACAAGAATCATCAGCTGAGCCCAGCCTTCTTGCTGATCCTTTCCATTCAAAAAATACAACAGCAGCATCAGAATTAAGATGACGCAGGCAAGATGTTATGAGCCTCACTCGCACATGCAGCCGCCAATTGATCCAAACATTTCCGAGTGAAATTGGGTTCGATATTCCCGTATGAATCGATGAAATTGTCGCGCAAACATGTTGAACGGCAGACACGGTTGGAGAAATAGTTTCGGGTTATTGCTCGGGTTACGTCGATATATTTCTTCGTTGTTGAGCACACAAATACAAAAAGCAGTCCAAAATCGTACTATAAGCACTATCACGATTTTCTGTTATTTAGTATAATTAATATTGATAATTCAAGATAAAGCGACCACTTGACCTTTTCACTGACAAAAAATATCCGATTTCCAAGGAATGGAAGGTGCATTCCACAGAATTGTCATAACTTACTGATTAGAAACTAATTGGGAATTCCGAAAGAATACAAATATTTAATCCACGTTTATCAAAACTAGAATCGGACGTGAAACCGTTTAGGAAGGGTTTAAGATAAAATACTAGGGCTGAATGTTGAAGGAGCAATTTTTCGTTACATCCATAAAAAATTGAAAATTAATCTGCCACCTAGGAATTTTAGGTGGCAGATAATCGAGATGAAATGATTTGCATCACGCATAAAAAAGCATTGAAAATTAATCTACCACCTAGGAATTTTAGGTGGCAGAAAATCGAGATGATCTAATAGGTGTCGTGGTTCTAACTGAGCTGTGCCGGCTGTTCTCCCAGGCTTAGGAACGTTATGTTTGCTGCTGTCATAACGATTTCGTGGAAGTTGAAACTACAAAAGATTAGATTAGATTATTAGTTAGTTTAAGCCTCCCTATCCGCAACAAAGGCGATCCAAAGAGAGGAAGGAAGAAGGCACCATTTAGTATGGCGTTAAGGGAACGCGGAATCCATGCAGAAAGAGCATAGAAACAGTAAGATAAGAAAGAAGTTCATGAAACAAGATCAAAGTTGAAGAAGAAAGTAGTAGGTGTTAAAAAAACAGGACAGCAGTGAACCGAAAAAAAGTTGGTCCGTAACCAAACAAAAACCTATGTTATTTTAATAAAAAGAAAGCCTACCTAACCTTTAGCTCGGGCCCTCACTTTGCCCCCCTGGGAGCGCTAATTCCCATAGATACAATAATTGTATCCCCCTGAGGGGTGAAACTACAAAAAGGTTTTTAGGAATTGAAGAAGTAATCATAATATAAACAATTTAATAATTGTTATCCAGCAAAAATTCAATTATATTTATTTATTTAGAAGGGTGATGCTCCCTCCAGATGCATTGTCTACGAAGAACAATCGAAATTGCTAATAATAATAATAAAAGCAACAAGGCAAAATTGTTCTATTACTTGTTCACCAGTTTTGAATGCATGTAGTTGTTCACATAACAGATAGAAAAAGGAAAATTGAAACTTCATTGGAGTTGCTTATAAAAACTTAGCCACCCTCTACATTCGCAGAACCACAAATACAGTCACCAGTTCCTAGACAAATGCAACCCAAAAAGTGCATAAATTCGTGTCTCTTTACGACACTCGGATGCGCATTAATTAGCAAAGACGAATGTTCAAATTGAGTAGCGTGATGATTCGTCGAACTTCTTTACGACACTCGGATGCATAAAATAAAGGGCAGATGTTCAGTTTTTGTCCACACTGGTTAGATAGCACGTCGATGCCTTGGTGCTCTATACGACAACCGGATACACAAGAACGGATCCTCTTGACATCAAAAATAAGGCACAGATTACGCGGTAGTTTCTGGCTATACCGCAAAGCAACGGATCAATTAAAAACTCTCATTATTGGGGGCTCCGATCACACATTGAAGCGCAGTGACATACGCTGCTATCAGTCCTCGCGACCCGCACCCTGACTCTGATATCGCTAATTGTGTTCAAGCAGAGCTGATAAGCCGCAGCGGGGACTCTTCCTTAACTCCACGGGGGCACGCACACAAACGGCGGCTTCTTTCAGGTGAGTGGAGACGCCTCATGTCATCTCTGCGCGCTGCCCCCACACACACGGGTGAGAGCACCACCACATGTATCGCCTGCACCGCTGCCATGATACACTGTATGCTTTGAACATTTTCAGTAGTAAAGAGGAAAGGTGTGCATTGCCCACACCACTGCCATGATACGCTGTATCTTTAGAACATTTGTAGACGCACAGAGAAAAGGAGTGTGTAGCCTCCACAACGACCATGATACACTGTGTGTTTTAAACATTTTCAGGAGCACAGAGAAAAGGTGTGTATCGACCATGACACACTTTATTAAAAACATTTTCAGGAGAACAGAGAAAAGGTGTGTACTGCCCTTACCACAACCATGATACGTTTTACGTTTAGAACATTTTCAGGAGCACAGAGCAAAGGTGTGTTAACCATGGCCCAAAATCGACACGCGGCAAAACGTGACACAACCATAATAAAGAACGAATGCAGTCGAAGTATTCTGTGAATATAAGGAATAAGACAGTAATTTATGTCTTTTAGTCAAAACTGGAGTATGATAGTTGTCTCAATGTGAAGTTCTCTATTTCTGTTGTTGTGTAAACGTTGTCATTTTACAATTTTTCCCAATTATTGAAATGCTAACAGTGACAAACAATTGAATTATTGTTTTTTATAATAAATTTCTATAACTAGCAAAGTGAACGAATTTAAAGACATTTGCTCTTCACTAGCCTTGGTGTACGTTCTGCCCTGTAGACTTGAGGTGAAGGATGGCCATCTATGTTTTACGCGGTCATTGTGATGAGAGCAAATCATTCACACCTGCCCTAATACACAATCATTCAATAGTCCGTATAATTCATTATGGTTTTGACCTTTTCTAAATAAATCGTTTCTAGTCTGAGACATGACCTGAAGTTAAATATCTGTATAAAAAAAAGATCAACACCGGCACGCAACGTAGAAACGCACGGACACAACAATTATAAGGTCGATGTTCTGTGCATACAGACCTTAAGCTTAACGAACCTAAGACTATAAAAATGACCTAGACGAGGGTACACAGTAAACCCAAGTATTATTCAATGCGAACACTTCGTACTGGACGACGACTGCTCTGAAAATGGTCGATACTGGATACAATGGATGGTTTGTATACTTAAACACTAATCAAACCGTACAATTATCATCAATTTAAAACACCAGGGGTAGATTATTTATACTTGGGAATGAGTTATTTAAACAACTGATCGAAACGGTCTTGATGAATCCGACTTCATGGAATATAACTTTGCTGTTGTCGAAATCTATCAACTACACCAAAAAAACACACTTCTTCGGCACCTAGAACAAAAAAAAGCGCTACGGTAGATCAGATGGTCAAGACCGAGTGAAACCATTCGACAGGAAAACCGTGATATCGTACTATTCCAACTACACTAAAAAAACACTTTTTTGTCACCTATTACAAAAAAGCAAGGGTGGTCAAGACCGAGAGAAATCATTCGACATGAAAACCGTGATATCGAAGTATACCAACTACAGTAAAAAAAACATTTTTTGTCCCTTATAACAAAAAAGCAAGGGTGGTCAAGACCGAGAGAAAGCATTCGACAGGAAAACCGTGACCGCCGAAGTTTGTGCAATGCCCGGCGATCGAGCCAGGGACAAACGTGGATCAATAGGCACGGCGTGCGCGCGCCAATTACGAGAGTTCACACAACAAGTGGTGCACTCACTCGGGAGGCAGCCATCATCAAAGTTGAGACTATTTATGGTCATTAGTTGTCGATGTCGGCGGACACGCAGCTCCTCCATAGCCGTCCGTCACCCGCCAGCCTCAGACGGCCGACATGCATGCACCACAGCTCGCTATTGTAATAAAGGAGCCTCACTGACTGCCGCTCAAGTTGGCACTTCTCACTACATTTCATTCAACTCCACGCGCAAATCCATTCCCACTTCAAACTTTCGTCCCGATCGAGACCTAGGTAATTGATAATTGAGGACGCTTGCAACTATAGATTGATTATTGAGAACGCTTGCAACTCGTATATTCTTGAGGTTCAAATGCTGTGTTCTAGTGGGACACAGTTTGATAACATATGTTTCGACTACGAGTTTATCAAACCGCTAGTTCATTTAACTTGTAATATTGTAAAAACATTACCTCTGTAAGTTTTAATAACAGTTTCAGCACACTGAATGGAATCTTTATAGTGTGAATTCCATTAGATATTAGTTTTACGCAGCAAGTAAAAGGAGTTTAGATCGAATAACGTAATAACGTGATGCGCAACAGACAACAAAGAAATCCAGACTTAGTGAGGATGAAAATGCGAAGAAAAGGGAAGAAAAGAGAGGCGGATATTCGCTTAATGCACGGCCACCATCGTGTTAGAGACCACCTTCTAGCATTCCGTGGCAGACAATGAGAAATAAAACTCAAATCCGCTCAATTAAAATATAAATCCAGCATAAAAACACTCCAGAAAATGAAGAACACGCACAACCGACTCTACTACAAAAATGTGAGAAAATCTCAGAACATGAATGCAGGCGAAAACAGGTAAAATGTAAACTATTTGGATGCTCAGAAAGCCATTTGGCGCACGCAAGAAAAATCGTAAGACAATTCCCTTCACCGCAACCTCGTTAGTCGGGACTATGCGAATGATACTTTTCACTACGGAATTTGAGATGCTCACACTTCGAGACGAGAAATTTTTTTAAAAAATTCCACCTTTCATTATAATCAACACTGACGAATCCTACTAGTACTACTACATACACTTGCAGAAATTTGATGCAAGTCTGCTGCACCAATTTTTTGCAGACGGTACAAACCTGCCAGTTCTGTGGCTGTGTGTCAATCAGAATACATGTGGGTATCGGAAAAACAATCATGCCAAATTTGCAGGAGCAAATTCTCCAGATGATGATGACTACTGGAATCTTAAAATTACATGATAGTTTACAGCTGCAAAGCTCACCCGATGCAATTGATTTAACAAGTAACATCAGAAAAGAAAAATTTCTAAGAAGACCAACACTTTTCTTTTTCGGTAACTAATTGGATTGGGGAGTTTTCAAATTCATGAGTCATCCCAAAGCGGGCGCATTCTCTTTTGCTCTCCAAATTACAAACAGTAATGCAAAGTGAATTCTAACTAGGCGTCATGAGCGTGAAGATGACATTTCTACAGACAATTGTGAGCGTGCTTCGTTGAATGGTTGTGTTGGAGAACCAAATTTGTGTTGCACACACCCTCGTGCTGCTAAAAATAACATAAGCGCTGCTGCTGAAGAACTACGATGCTTTCAACAACATAAGTTCGAGCTAGGTCACTGCTAGCAAGAAAAACATTACTGGAAATAAACACTTATCGACGACAAATGCAGCTGTAAAAATAACGCTAATCATTCTACGCATAATCAAATGCGAGTCAATCATAAGGAAAGGTGAGCTCATCTTTTTCAAATTATTCCCATTCCTTTTAAAATTAACATAATATTACAACTTTTCATGACATAGCGAGCTAAAACGAGCTTATTTCATATTCTTAAAATGCATTAGTCGAAATGAATTCTAAAACGCACTTTAGTCTAAACGAAATTCCATTGACGCCGACAACCAATTTTAGTACGATTAACATGCTATCCATTTTCCTTCCGAGAACAGATTTGTACTAAAAAATTTGCTGAGCCCAGAAACTTCGCATAGCCGTGACAAGGATTAAAAAAATCTCACGATGGACACAGTGTAACGCTACCGCACCAAACCATGTTTAAAATGAATTATAAATTTCTATTGCCATGATTAAAATATCTAAAATCGTTACGAAGGACACGGTATAACCAAACCTTGAATTGCAATGATTAAAATCTCGAAAACTTTCACGAGGGACACTGTATAACCAAACCTTGGATTGCCATGATTAAAACCTCGAAAATCCTCACAAGGGACACGGCATAACCAAACCTTGTATTGTCATGATTAAAATCTCGAAAATCCTCACGAGGGACAAGGTATAACCCTACTGCATTCTCAAGTTCAATGCAACAGCACAACAGTCGTGACGTCCAGTTCTCTGACATGACGATCGAGCTTACGCAGCGGCAGCACTAGAAGTGCTGAGCCGAGTGCCGTGCTGAAGTTGTGATGCGAGGCGGGTGGCATTCACGAACTGCGCTGCATTAGAATATTGCGCAACTTAACATCAAGTGAAGCTATACACTGGAGGTCATGCAAGCCTGCCTAACAATTCATGGCAGGCGATGGTCTCCACCGATTACTCGGCGATAACAATGTTTATGTTAGAAAGCTAAAAATGTCTTCTTCAATTAGCGAGGCACTGAGGCTAATGATAAGCATTTGACGATAAAAATGGTCAATTAATTACAGGTGTTGACACCAAAATAAATTTCGCTGGCTGTAAAAATCATAGACCTTGAAGTATCAGCAATAAAAATGATTGCTCTTCTCATTAACCAGGGCTGACTCGAACACTGAACAATATAAATATTCACAACGCTAACCTGATCAGTTCCGAGTTTATCACGACCCATCACGTATAGTCTTAAAGAAGAAAATAATTCCCAATCGAAGTAACTACTACCGAAGTTCCAAATCGTGCGCACAATTACCAGCAGCATTAAAAACAACATTAGATGCTTTCACAAATTCTGAGAGCATGTGGGTATCTAGAGAGACAGACAAGAATTGAGTTTTATGGATGTCGTCATATAAAGAAGACTTTAGTGGCCCTAGAGCGATGGAAGTGCGGCGGTCCCACAATCTCTGCCACTCAATGGCAGGATATTAAGAGTGATGAACTGGGGGCACTCACACTCGTGCCACTATTAGCAGCCTCGTAACTCGTGGCCTGTGTCGTACTCAAAGCTCGGAATCATCTTGACTAGCTCACTTCCACACTCACAGAACCAATAGTCGATCGCCAGCAATCGGGATCATTGTCCAGATTTATCAAAACCACGTGTGTGTAAAGTTTGTACTAGCACCTAAAGAGAGGATATTTTTCACTATTTTTTCTTCGGAGCCATCTCGTTCTACTCAACCAGCGCACGAATGATGGTTGAAGATCGAAGTCGTCATCAAGATCGCACTTTTACACCCCATGGACATAGTCATTAGTGAGTGAGCGCATGATCGATCTCGTGAGAAAAGTTGGTTTGCTGCCCCGTCGTTCACGGACTAACGCAATGATAGATCGCTTTAATCACATAAAACACAGCGCAAGTTAGACGGATTAGGTCTTCCACATGCTTTTTCTAACACCCATCACTCAGGGCGATAGATTTCACCACGGCGTAAAGGGTCTTGCTGATTACAAATTGCAACGGCCATGATCTACTATGAATGCGTACCGACGTACTCAAAATTATTATTATATAAGAAAGTTTTAGCCTCCCTTAACCACGACAAAGATGTTCTAAGAGAGGAAGGAGGAAGGCACCATTTAGTATGGAGTTGAGGGAACGCGGAATCCATGCACAAGGTGCACAGAAACAGTAAGCCATGAAAGAAGTTCATGAAACAAGAAAAAGTAGAAGAAAGTAGTAGGAGCTGAAAAACAGGACAGCAGTGAACCGAAAAAAAGTTGGTCCGTAACAAAACAAAAACCTATGTTATTTTAACAAAAAGAAAGCCTACCTAACCTTTAGCTCAGGCCCTCACATTGTCCCCCTGGGAGCGCCAATTCCCATAGATACAATAGTTGTATCCCCCTGAGGGGGACGTACTCAAAAATTAAATGACACATCTGTTTACGGCCTTTGGACCGATAAGCAAATACCATCTTTTGAAACGTTCACAAAGCTTCAGTATGCGGAATCAAGCTAATGACCGTGATGACAGATTACGTATGTCAACTCAAAATACATTATGTGCGAAAATGTAAAAATTGTTTAATCTTAAATAAATCCCGGTGTTATTCCCAGTGAGCCTTTAGTCAAGTCCACCTTCACAAGAACAACAAAACCGAACAACGATGAGCGTGCTACTGGGTATGTAAGATTATTCCAATACAGCATGCGATTGCGCGTGCAGTGTTTAGGGTCAGCAGGTGAGGTCCGAGGCCCAAGCATATGTGAGTGGCTGGATGCAGCAGCGCGCCAACTACCAGGATTCTGTCACCTTTTTTATCGTCAGAGACCTCAAGTTACGGTTCTCTCAGATGAAAATTGTCTCACTTCCAGCGCATAAAAACAGTTAGATTGAAAAAATTTATGAACAAGTTAAAAATTGAAGAAAAAAGTTATAGGTACTGAAAATATAGCAGTGAAGACAGAAAGATAGACCGTAACACAACAAAAAAAAACTATTTTATTTCAACAAAAGAAAGACCTACATATTCTTTCTTACATTTCCCCCCTAGGAATTATAATTCTCACAAATACAATAGTTGTATCCTTCTGATGAATTCATGGTTTAATTTCATGGAAAAGCCCCAAACTAGTAATTTATTTTAGGTTACCACAAGCATGTACATCTATACAGGTAAGATACAAAAATGTACTCAATTATAGAACAGTCAATAATCTAAGAATTGTACGCCAAAT
>JACJUY010000678.1:88740-107483 GCA_014220935.1 Platorchestia sp. MABIK
AACAGCTTATTTTCGCTTGACATCATACATGGGCCAGATAGCGGTCAACCGGACAATCCTGCCAATCTTCTGACGCTGCACTAGTGAAGAATGCCTTCAAAAATGACAGTAATTGATAATCCACTAAATAATAATAATACAGAGTTGGTTACTGGCTCGGATGGTAGGTCCGTCTCTCTGTCATGCTCTTAAGGATTTACATAGGGGGAACATTGAAGCTAGTATATGATAGAAATAGAGGAAGGAGGAAAGCGCCATTTAGTATGGACTTGAGGGAACGCATAATCTATGCACAAGGGCATAGAAAGTTCAAAAATAAATAATTTGATTCATCATGTGACATGTAAATCGTTGACTTCAACTCCTGAATTTTTTTTTTCATTTCTACCCAATCAATTCACTGTTACATACAATGTGACAAAAAGCATTAATAGAGTGGTGACTTCTAGCTACTGTGTACTGTTGTTAACAAACAGCAATCGAGTGGTGACTAACCAATCTAACAAACCCCTCATTCACCGCAGAAACATGAGTGACACCGTCATAGGTAAAGATGTAAAATGAAGATTCTGGAGATATAGCATACCCATCTAAACAACTTAGAAATGAGCCGCGTGCCCAGAAAAAATACCAATCCATCTCAAATCAAAGGCAAAGTCTTACGATCTGAAAGAGACTTGCCGTGCACCTTTGACGCCGACGAGCAGCAGATATGGGGACAACAGCGAATTTAGCAAGATTGCAATAGAGCATTAGGCTTAAGATCTGAAACGGATTTGCCGTGCAACTTTGATGGCGATTAAGCAGATAGGGTGAGAGCAGCGGATTTAGCAACTGCAGGTGATTGCAATACACTGAATAGAGCATAGCGACGAATGCTAAAATGGGAAAACAGAAGCGGCGAGGAGCGGCGGCAGCAGCAGAAAGCAGTGATATCGAGCAGGAGGAGCAGCAGCAAAGCGGTGCCGGTGGTGGTGGAGCAGCGAACAATACAGTAATGAGCAAGACTCACGCACACCTCAGTGCCGTGTGACGGACGCGCACGTCTCCAAACCAGTGTTAACTAACTAACCAACTTACTTAGCAGCTACGCTTATTGATTCCCTCGGTGCGCACCAACACGAGCGCCTCTGCACATTGACCAGCGTTCAGGCAATTCCTTCCATGTGTTCTACCTCACAAAGAATGTAAGTAAGCATTATGAATAAAAAGTGAGAAAGTATACTTGAAAATTTATAATACTCCAGTCCGGATAGAAAATTAGTGTTTGCTCCAGATGTATCGAAAAACGATTCATCGATCCGAAAACTGCGGAAAAACGAAAGCAAATAATGGGAAAATAAAAAATTAATAATCATATTTTAGCATTGCAAAATCGAGATTTCTGGACTTTGTAAGAAAAAAATGTAAAAATTAAAAGTCAAATGAAACTGAAGGGGTCAGTAAGTCATAGACAAGTTAGAGATAATAATAAAAACTGCATGTCATCACACACACTAAACAGCAGGGAAAAAGGTTGCAGTGTGCTTTATAAAATCGCAGGTCTGACTGTACATTAGCGAAGCTTTTGTTAAGATGGTAAGTTCCAAACACCCACAGCATCGAACACAAGAGCGTGTAGAGTAGAAACAATCATCAGACGTTAAAAATTGACCAATTCTAATTGAAATTGAGCGGCAAAGTTAGTTGATGTTCTCATGACCGAACATGACGGCTCAATTTCAATGATTATTTTTGACGATTGACGCTTGCCTCACGCACTAAACGCTTTGATCATTACCGCGATGCCTAAGTGATTGCTGGTAGCCACTTCCCATGCACTTCTCTAACTTCCAGACGAGGCAGAAAAAGAAGGCACATCGCGTGCGCGCGCAAGTGAAAAATGAGTTTGATATTCGTCGAGCAAGGCACGAATCTAACCAAGACTGCTCCAGACCTTCAGGATGGGGTAAGTGGTCGCGGAATTAACACTACACTGCACTACTCCACACACGAAGCCTTCAGTATATTTCTTCGTCACAGAACTTGACTCATGTAAAGAACACGGCTTCAGAACTCCACATCTGTGGAAAAACGGTCATGGAAGGAATTTATTTTGGCGGCTTATACCATGAACATTTTTTCGTTCGAAAATTTCACTGACATTTCGGTCCATGTTATTTTGTGCTGAATTGCCATCATAATGGTCCGTGTTAATACCCTGCATTTTGTACCGAAGTGCTTTGAACAAAATAGAAGATATGCAACTCAATTGACTATTTTAACTAAGAGCAAATGCATGCACTGACACCACTGCAGAAACGAACAAACATCAGATCGGTGAAATGGTTGAAAACGCGGCACAACATCAATCACACGAGCGCATTTGGAGCACTTTGAAATAGGGTTTGATATGATGCGTCCAGCAGGCAGTACTTATGATCGTTTCATTAGAATACAAATGTACCATCACGGTGAGTAAACATAGTCGAGTTGCAGCTGCGCGAAATACTTGTCAAGAATAAGCATTCGTTCTTCTGTCATAGTTACTCTAACATGAGTAGTGAACCATTTCTTTGTTCTCATAACTGTACTGTTTCGTGGCATCAACAATATCACATGTTACAATATCATTGCAAAGGAATTCGCATAAATAACTTATTGCCATTATTGTCTACATTCTCGTAGAATTTCGAAAGTTACATTTTTTCGCAACAATTAAATTATTTACCTTATCTTGAGTAAAAGTTATTGCTCTAAAATGAATAAAGGATAAAGTTCCTTTAAGCTAAGCGACATTGACTCCAGGGCGTATTTTCATATAATACGCACCAATAGTTCTTTATTTACTATTTCAAAATGGCTTTAAATAATGAAAACGCAACTACGAGAAAGCGTCGACGGACCCCAGGAATTTATTTTTTTCCATGAACATTTAATTGAGCATCGAGAAGCATAGATCTATACAAGCGACAATAAAGTTAACACTCGATTACTCCAAACTCAAAAGTGAACTTTCAAGTGAAATATCCCAAAAACGAGACCAGTAAATGAAAACACACGAGGAAGATATAATTACCAGCTTTACACAAACGTTCAAGAGAAATTCAACCCATTGCACAAAGCTGGCACAAGAGAACGCCAAGTTTCGGTGGAGCAGGCAACACAAGAAGTGCCCGCAATACTGTGCTCGCGGTGCAGTCAAATAAAGCACAGTGAAAATGAGGTTGAAATCGATTCTGTGCAAGGCGGTGCCGTAATACCACTACTCACTAGTGCAACAAAGGCGAATTTACCTCAACTTTTGTCGTACCAAAGCGACTGAAAATTCGAGCCAAATTAACACGCTTGCGTGATATTAAAGCCACTGGAATATTACGAGAATTAATTCACCTCGCATGACGTTAGAGCAACTAGAGAATTAGTCAAATTATTCGAATTCAAGTGATAATTTAGCGACTGGAATGCAACTCGAATAAGTTAATTTAACAAAGCGACACAAATCTAACTATGGCTGCACCAGTGGTTCCTCAACTTTTCAAGCTTCTTACCCAAATAAGGCAGCGTTGAGCATGTTGTCCTGTTCTCAACGTTGGCAACGTTGGTATACATCGCAAAATTCAAACACGCGAGGCATTTTCTTTCATTTATTGTCATTAAACGTAGTGCATCGAAAAAAAATGCCCAAAAATTCTGAGAAGATCAGTGAGATGACGTTACGTAGGTGAAGCTAGTCGAGGAATCCTTGGTTTTGTGGTTGAAAGAGCTGGCCCGGCATCGTTCACAATACTCAAGCAAAAATCAATGTTGTCGTTGTTGACGAACCAACACGTCGTTTTCCTACGGAAATTATTGCATTGCCGTAAGCACACCATCGCCAATGGCAAGGAAGGTCACCTTATCTTATTTACGACAATGTCGCCTGGTACTGTTGAATTGAGGCAGTCTCTCATGGTGAGTGACGCGTAGTGTACAAGTACATATCACCAGAGACTTGGTCTCGAGAAGCACACATGCCAACATACTTTAGGTTTGTGCACAATTATATGAATATGTTTTTTTTTCCTGAAAACTGTACATTATTTTTTGAACTTCATAACTATTCGGTTCAATTTTATGATGCAATTAAATTAAGATAATGTGTAATATAACGTTACACACTAAGACTAAGTTGACATTAATCCTCATGTCAGATACCGCGATGTTTTATTCATTTTCAGGATTCTTCATTTTTTCCTGTCACCGCTCTACTATCCCTGAAAATGGCGAAAATATCCCCGGGAGGTAATTACTCGCAGTTTGGAGGCCACTGAGCTTACTGAATAACCCGTCCTTGAGCAACGCAAGACTTTGCGCCAAATTCTCACACTGCCACGACTGCAAAAGCGATGCTTAAAGCAGGGTTATGTTCGTATCAGGATCTTTGAAGAGCGCTAATTCCCGAAAGCAGTGCTACTCAAATGGTGATACGCAGAGATAAAGATCATAAAGGGTTTTTAAAAATTATTTTATTTTTCAACAAAATACATATATGAAAATAAAATAATAGCTAAATTTTATGATAGTCATGATGCACGTCCCGTATCCCGTATAAAATAATATCAAAAAACATCACCGGTTCGCAGCAAGTCGGAGAAAAAATGCCAGCACGCCACAGTAGAAAGAGAATAACTGCCCTACTGCACGTAACGAAGAAAATACTCTTCCTAAAAGAAGTTCAGGAAATCTTTGCATCATCTGATGAGGGTGTAAGTCCTCAAAAAAATAATCACATTACAACTAAACACTCTCGGGAAGATGACATGCTCCATCTAGACTAATATATTGTCCTCTGGCAAGACTAGCACTTCACAGCGTACGAGTCAAGAAAACGGTGCTAGTACAGCCATAGAATGACACAACTGAGTCAATATCAGGTGTGATGCAACTCGTCCTACTGACGCACTGGCAAGTGTTGCATGAGGTTCGTACAAACCAGCGGGATAGATATACTAGAATTTTCCTCGAGTGGATGATATCCCAAGTGAAATCCGGTGATTAATGCAGACAGAAAAATGTCTTACTACAACGAAACGGCGACGTTGTCTTCATTACCAATTGAAATCGCTATAAAAATCAAAAAGTCGTCATCTGCGACTATAACGTACGTTACTGGGTACTTATGTACATCGAACATTCTGCGAGAAGAAATTTTTTCCAAACCATATCGTAGAACATTGGAAGGAATATCTCTTCTAAGCTGCTAATAAAAATATTACTGGAAATGGCAACAGTTAAGTATACAGTTAATATATATTGCAAAATTGAATGAGATATTGAAATATAACTCTAATATAACTTTCAATGAGAGCAGAAATAGCGGCGATGAAAGTAAGAATTGAATGATACAAGTTTAGTATTTTTGACCATTTTCAAGGTATCGGAAAGGTCTTATCGAAACAAACAAACTACGCAGTGGAGTTACGATGACAACGTCGAATCAGTCTGCAGTGTTGCACATTTTAGCTCCGCTAAACTACGGCAATTAAGGTGTATTGAAAATAGCAACGTCCCTTCCATGAGATTTTAAGGTCGATGGATTCAAAAGCAATTCCTAAGGTACCACGCGAAAAAATAAGAACTGTTTAAATACTTCCTGTCCCCTGAGAGACATCTAACGGCAAATTATAACCTCAATACACTACACACGCGAAAAATTCGAGAAAATATAACAACAAAGTAGTACACACAACACAAGCATCACAAATATGAATAGCAGATACGAGCACTGACGCGATGCTTTTAAAAGAATAACGATATCCATTTCACAAACGCGAGGAAGTCATTCACCGAATCCTGGACGATTGGTTTCGGGCTCCGCGATGGAGTGATGGACTCAGTGGGAGTAGAGAGGGCCTCTCAAAGTGGTGAGAGAGGCGAGGCTATTTGAGACCACCGTTGAGGGCTCTTCCCGCGGGTCTTCTGCCAGCACACCACCAGCCGCCGCTGATACACCAGAGCTTCCATCACAGTTTCCAGGGCGAGAGCTCGGCATCATGTTTTCCATACAGTTTCCAGGGCGAGGTGAGGGATCGCTTGCTCGTCATCATCTTGAAAGCACGAGACCATGTAACCATATGATTGGGAAACATAACGTCACTAGAAGAACGTAAAATGCCTTGTTGCTCATGCAGCGACAAATCTGCATCAAGCGAGGTAAGGGAACGCAAGCGCGGCGTCATGTTGATATGATAGGAAAAATAACATCACTCGGAGAACGCAAAATGCCTTGCTGCTTTTGCGCCACTATTCTGTATCATAAAAAAAGCCAGTAATGACTTAATGTCATCGTACGCTGTCACTTTCCCTAATCGCCTTCTTTCTCAGCACAAAAGAGGAGCAGAATGCTACTTTATTTGAGAATCAACTTTCGGTTGTTATTCTAGGAACCTCACTCGGGTTCATTTTTTGTGAATCGAAAGACAGCTGGACTAAATTTATGATATGTATATTTCTTGTGTCGTTGGGTCAACATTATTTACTTTAACATCACTGTCAACATTATATAAATGTTCATTAACATAATTTTGCTACTTCCTTAAATTTTTGAGAACGTCGATTGGCTGGCTACGTAAGACAAAAATAAAACGCTAGCTAAATTGCAAACACGTCAATTATATCGAGCAAATAATGCTTCACAATTAAAAACACGTAAGTCGCTACCAGTCAGAACGTAAGTTAATTCGTTTAGTTTGTGGCTTTCATAGATTGCTTCGGCGCGCAAGACCAGTGCCCGCAGCGTCACACTAAAGCGTAACTTTTACAGATTAGATTAAATGTTAGTTCAAGTCTCCCTAACCGCAACAAAAACGTTCTAAAGAAAGGAAGGCACCATTTAGTATGGAGTTAAGGTAACGTGAAATCTATGAACAAGATGCATAGAAACAGTAACTTGAAAAAGTAATTCCTCAAACAAGATAAAAGTTGAAGAAGTAGCATGTGCTGAAAAACAGAACAGCAGTCAACATAAAAAAATTTGTCCGGAACGAAACATATAAACAGATTCTATTTCAACAGAAGTAAAACCACCCAATCTTTAGCTGGGGACCTCATACATTCCCCCCTGGGAGTGCTAATTCCCATAGATTCAATAGTTGTATCCTCCTGAGGGGGCTTGACTAGTACTCCTTGCTCGCACTATGCATGTATGAAGTTCACTCTCAGTGTTGTCTACGCCCGCAATACACTCAGCACAGATGTCACAATGAGATTTTTGAAGTATTTAATTAATCGTTACAGAAATAAATGATAATAGTCAAGATTCAAATTTTTAGACACAGCCAATGCCATAAAGAAAAATCGAAAACACCAATACGTTTTGGAATGAGATTAACAAGGAACTAATCCAGTTTCCCAGCACATTCTCTCTAGATACCTGCGTTCTAGAATTAAGGTTGGTAAATGACCTTCGTGAATACCAATTTTCAGCAACAGAGCAAAAAACAGTGTCGAACGATGGTGAAAAGAATATCAAGTTCACAGAAACGTATACAAAATTAACTAAGAGCGTATCAACTCGACGTGTCTCGCACTTAATCAGCGTGCTCGTAAATTTAGACTCCATCGCATTCATCTTCTGTTAGTTAGAAACATCACAACAATGGCAGAAAACAATACCTGCATTCTTTGTGACAGTGAACACCATGAACCAAACAGACTCGGATACGCTCATAGGATCCAACATACGAGCTTTACACAAAATAATTAAGACGGACCTATACAATATGTGGGGGCTCTGGAAGGTGCAGAGGGCGAAGTCATTTCCTGCGAGAGCTGGAGTCGAGCACAGGCAGATCAAAGGATGCCATTTGCACCAAGAACGCGCCTGCCAGGTGGCGCAATGGCCGGTAGTGGCCAGGTTATCAAGTGGCCAAATGTACAACAATGAACACAGCACGGCTACGCAGTGTGCGCAAGGTGCGGCGCCAACTATAACAAGCTCAATTGCAGCTCACACGTTCAGTGTTTCTTTTCGAACGTGGCCTCCTCTCACGTGTAAACTGACGTCGTCTCATCCTCAGCGACCAGAATGGATTTTGACCAGAATGGATTTTGACCAGAATGGATTTTGTATAGTCTGTGAAGAGACTATACAAAAATATAGTCTCGAATCACTTTCCTTCAGATTTTTTGCTACCAATTCTACTGAACTTCGTTGTCCCATCCTGAGCTGCGAGAATGTATTGGCACAAAAATGTAGAGTCTCGAATCACTTTCATTCAGATTTTTCGCTTCTGATGCTACTGAACTTTTAACTGTGTGCATGTAATGAAAATTAAAAAAACTTGTTTTAGTTTTTTAAATTACTTCTTACGTACAGAACGTGCCTCACCTTTGAACGACGGCTATACTGACAACAAATTGAGAGAAATAATGAATGCGAGTCCTCGCCCAATGGAATATTGTACCCACAACAGCCTCTTGCAACTATATAATAATGATGATGATCAGGAAATAGCTAAAGATTAGATGAGATGAGTTAGCTTAAGCCTCGCTAACCAAAACAAAATTTTTCCAAAGAGAGGAAAGAGAAGAGCACCATCAAATATGAAGCATAGGGAACGCGGAATCTATGCACAAGGTGTGTTTCCATATAAGATCTCCAGCGTATAGAAACAGCAAGTTGAGAAGGAAGACTATGAAAGAAAGTAGAAGTTGAAGGAAAAAGTAACGGGCACTTAGAGACAGGACTGCAGTGAACCGAAAAAGATGATCCTAAACAAAGCAAAAAGAAACTTATTCTATACCAACAAAAAAGATGGCCTGCCTAACTCCCAGCTCGGAATTTCACACTTTCCCCCTGAGAGCGCAAATTCCACCTGTAGGTTACCTCAATGGTAGGTATCGGTGTGAGATATGTACGGCTAATCCGACATTGTTATCGACATAGAAACAACGAGTCGCCATGTGGCAACTAGACACAACAACCACACCGGGTCCAAACGCCAGCTTGCATCCACACCTAATTCAAAACTTACGTAGTGACGACACCCTCGCGCTATAAACTTGCAGGCTCCCAGATAGATTAGATTATTATTAATAGATTATTAGTTAGTTTAGGCCTCCTTATCCGCCACAAAAGCGATCCAATGAGAGGAAGGCACCATTTAGCATGCAGTTTGATGGAACGCGAAATCTATGCAGCAAAGGGCATAGAAACGGTAAGTTGAAAAAGAAGATTACGAAACAAGATCAAAGTCGAAGAAGAACATAGTAGGTGCTGTAAAACAGGACAGCAGTGAACCGAAAAAAGATGGTCCTTCAACGCAGGCCCCCAGAAGCCGGCGCGTCGCTCTCCCGGTATTATTCTCGGTGCAAGGACTCGGACGGGCGCAGCGTGCATTGGACGTTGAATTATAGTTAATTGAAGCCGCAGTGCGTGCTCTCACGTCCGAATCGTCGCCAAGTCCCCGCACGAAGCACCAGAACACAGCAGAGCCCAACGTGCCGAGCATCACAGGGTTGCGAAAAAATTACCCACCTCATCAACAAGCTTGCGAACTATCACACGCTGTGTGATTTCAAGATAGATGTCAATTAGACTCGAATACTAACTAAAAGACTTGCACAACACAAGCCTCGCGAGAAAATTTGAAAAAATTTCAATGCGAACCTCAAACATATGTAATATGTTTTCGATACAATATAGCGATCCAGAAGCGAAAGTCACGAATGAAGAATTCCGCACGGAACTAATACTAAGATTAGATCCGATTCAAGCCTCCCTAAAAAAAGGTGTTCCAAAGAGCGAAAAGAGTAAGGTGCCCTTTAGTATGGAGTTGAGGGAATTCATGTACAAGGTGTGTTCCCACGCAAGATCTCCTGCGAACAGAAACAGTGAGCTGAGAATGAAATAAATGTGAAAAGATTAAAATTGAAGAAACAATGGGTATTGAAAAACAAGACAACGGCGAACCGAAACACAGTCAATAATAAAAAATTATTTGATTTCAACAAAAAGAAGTGCTATCTAACCCTCTTCCCTAGAGAGCGTTGATTCCCATCGCTATAAAAACAGCTGTAGCTGAGTTAGTTTAAGGGGATCCTCAGGGTCACAAAATTTTATTGTTTGGGCAAGCACAGCCACTACACCGGCATCTTCACCACTAAGTATTTGAAATAATAGGAACAGGAAAAGAGACAGTTTTGCAAGCAGTGAGGCACACGGCACGCTGACATCTTTCATAGAATTAACGAAGAGAAAAGGTTAAGGGAATATACACTTACAACAATGAAGCTGGATGAGAAATAGACTCTCAAAGCAAACGATGATTTGGAGGATATTGGCTTTTTCCCTAAGGTGCACTGACGCAATGACGAGGGCAGACACTAGAATAGTTTTTGCAGTAAAGTCCAAGATTTTTCGACATCCCCACCGAGTTAAATTTTTACATTGTATTCCACAAAGGCAAGCACCTCCAGCCCAACTGTCTTGAGAAGAATGTTCTCAGTGAAGAAGCACAACTTACACGAAAGGTGAGCAATTTAAAATAAGAATAGCACTAGTCCGTGAAAGAAAACGCTCCTAGTAGTTTTAGCATTCGCTATTCCAATTGGAAAGCAACTCCTGTTTGAAGTAACTCTATTTCCAACCGAATAACAGCTTACACAGTTTCTAAATTCGCTTCACGACGAGAAGAATGGGAAGCATCAGTAAGCAGGGCGGACGAAATGAGTGTGGGCCGGGCGATGCTGGGACAGCAACCAGTTGAAGTTTCAGAGCTCGAGCGGCAGGGACAAAGGTGACGAACAAGACATCGCGACGAGGATAAGCATGGCGGATGAAAGATCGACGGCAAGGCAAGGAGGGTGAAGAAGCGATCGAGCGTTCAGACCACAGGTTAGCGCGCCTCTCGAGGCAGCAAATAAAGCCAGGATAGCCATTAATAAGCAACGAGATGGAGGCACGGACGCTCATTGGTTAAACAGAGCTTATATATAGAGGAGTGGTCGCACGGCGAGGAGATGACGGCTCCAGCAGAAGCAGCACGGCTGCGGCCGTCCAAACAATATCAAAAAAGGCAGCAACAGCAGGGAATTCATCAGAAATTGTCACACTAGAAGTAAGAACATTAACATTTATCAGCATCAATAAGAACAACAATAGTAACAACGGCAGACTTCAACAGCAATTGAAGAGGAAACGCCACCAGAAGAAAAAAGGACCTACATTAATAGGAAAAAACACGAAAATAACGATGTGCAAAAAAACTCAACATGAGCAGCAGCAGCAGCAGTAGTACGGTCTGTGTACAAAACGCAAGCAAGAGAGTCAAGAGGAGGAAGAGCACAAGATGAGGCCGGTGTGCAGGTGTCGGCACCCGTCAAGAAGCAAGACAACGGTGCAGGGTGCGAGGAGTGGTTGAAGAGGCCGGTCTCAAAAAAAGGCGATCTGACACCCGGGTCCGCTACAATTGCGCAGGTACACACACACGTCTTGATATAAAACAAGCAAGTAGGCCTATTAGCCGCCTGCCTCTTGCCCCACGTCTAATTCCACGGGTCGCAGGGCCGGCACACAGCGCAGGTGGCGAGTCTAGTGAACATGTGAAGCGACCGAACAGATTAGATTATTAGTTAGTTTAAACCTCCCTATCCGCCACAAAGGCGATCCAAAGAGAAGAAGGAGGAAGGCACCATTTAGTATGGAGTTAGGGGAACGCGGAATCTATGCAGAAAAGGCATAGAAACAGTGCGTTGAGAAAGAAGTTCATGAAACAAGATCAAAGTTGACGAAGTAATTAGTGGGTGCTGAAAAACACAGCAGTAAATCGAAAAAAGATGGTCCTTGACATAACAAAAACATTTAATTTCAACAAAAAGAAGGCCTAACTCTCAGCTCAGGCCCTCACATTGTCCCCCTGGGAGTGCTAATTTCCATAAATACAATGGTTGTATCCTCCTGACGGGTATAATAAAGTACTACATTTCGGTAGTGCAGCAGCTAATGAAAGGGAACATTGACACACTACAACTGATTTTCAAAATTTAATTAAAGCATGAACAAGAAGCTTCAGAAAAGATTGCGACCCACAAAACTGTGAACAAGTCAAACGAATAAGCAAGAGACTGCGACTACGAAAACCTTCGCACATAACTGGACGACTTACTAATATTTAAAATACTTAAACAAGATTGGCGCCAATGATCGGTTGGAGACTAGCAGCCGAACTCTACGGCCTCAAAATTTTTGAATATTTTTAGCTAAGAAGTTGATACAACATAACCAAACAGAGCACCCGTGTTCAGAATGTCATAGCAGACCTACAGTTCGCGGTAAATGCAGCTCTAATAACATGACAACATCTCTAGTTACCGTAACAAAACAACTGAGAAGCGGAAATAGAACATGAGCTCGACAAGTAAAAGCATGAAGATAACGCACGAGGACAGCGAACGCGCATCTTCCGAGAAATGAGAGAAGATACAAGCGCACAAACAAAGCTTCTCAAACTAATCTAACTTCGGTAATAGAAAGTAGCAGTTAAAAAAAACAGAGAGGGCAATGTAGAGCGTGAGTTTCGCGGGTAAATCTCCATGCGGACGTTTTGTTCTGGTGCATATGAGGGGGCCGAGTACAGCGCAACTGAAAAAACGTACGCATGTGCACGCTGGACATACACAAAATAAGTACATTTTTAAAATATACTCAGTCTCAATATATATTGAATGACTGCCTTAATTACTTAGGAAAGAACTCTGAACAAAATAGCGCCATTCAAGTATCTCCGACGACAGCATCGGTGTAATATCGCTCAAGTTATTTTGGCTTACCACGTGGCATGATAAAATGAGCTCACATAATCTATAACGTGTTTAGAGATATCATTCTCCATGGTTATTAAAGGTAGATAATCTATAACATGCAATAAAATATCATTCTGCATGATCATTAAAGGCGGATAAATTCATAAAAATAAGAAATGAAAATTAATAAACATTAAATAATTAAGCACATTTACACACGTAAATTAAAGCAAGAAACTATTTTCGACAATTTAAGTAGCACAAATACTTCTCCTGGTAAGGACAGTAAAGCAAATAATGAAGATGATTTTGAATCGCTGCGTCTGTGTGTGAAATGGCACACTTGGCTGAAGACAGGGGGCATGATAACAAAACAAAAAATACACAAAATTACTGCAATGTTGACAAAGCCAATGAAAACTTCACTGAAATACGAAAAACCCCTTAACTCACATGAAATGAATGTGAAACGTTCACTATGAATCCAAACTAGTGTCTCAGCCTCACCTGTATAAATTCAAACAAAGCATAACCGGGATCTTCGAACGACTTGCGTCACCTTAGTGGGGCAGCTGAGAGCGTGAGTTTTCTAAGTCGCATTGGCTAAGCTACGTGCTGTAGCCAAGTCGACTTAGGCCAAGTTACGCAGCTACCAGAGCCGCTTCACGACAAATTGTGTGACAGAGAGAATTGTATGACTCTTTCCTTCTCTGTCCTGAAAAAAACAGAGAGAGCGGGGACTGAAACATGAAAGCGAGAGGCAAGAGTGCAGTCAGCAGGGAGGAGTGGCTAGGAAATGCCCCTGCATACAGTGCGTCAGTCCAACAGGAAGCCTCGTGTTTCTTAAACCAGGGATCGCAGGGTAGTTAGATGAACATTTCAACGAAAAATGAACATTTCCATCGCTCTGCTTCATGCTTCGTACGAACGTTCATAAAATCGATTTGAACGTCTAAACGACACGGTTTCATTTTAAGGCATCTGCTATTATTTCGAAGGAGGTCGTAACAGAGTTAACTAAAGCGATCCTTTCATTACTGAAGATGCCTACTTACAAGCAATTTATTTGAATATCACAATCGATGTCAGCCGGTTTACGTAGACATAAATTTTTAGAGATAATATAAGTAACACCAAAGAAAACGCATTAAAAACGTCTTTATTCACAGTTCATACCTATGTATTTTTCACAAGAGAATTATATTACATATATCGAGCTCAACTTTTAACATGACAAATGTCATCGCTACTAGCGATTAAAAATAATCCAATATTAGCAAGTGACCATGAAAAATAAAAGGTGACGATAGGGCACAAAATGAAACAAAAAACTCAATTGCCTTGAGTATAAATAGCGTACTGGCGTAACACTTTTGTTCATAAGTCTGTTTCAAAACAATTATTGAAGTAGAAAACGTATGCATATGGTTTCATTTTATTTATACTTTTCGCCGTAGCTACGAAAATGCAGGAATAAAAGCCACGAAAATGCAGGAACATCAAACTTCTGGTCACAAAGAAAATGCCATTAGACGCTGCAAAACGAAGCTTTCAAAATTGTGCTGGTGATTGAAACTTGGATGTGAGCAGAAAAATGAAAAAGCTAGCGGGCATCTCAAAATTGCGAGAAAAAAATCAGTGCAATTACTGTTCAACATTAATGACGCAAATAAACTACATTATGTTCGTAAAGACAAGGCTCTGGGAAAGGACAGAAAATCTTCAGAGCAAGAACTTTGTCCAAAAAATATGAGCTTGTGTTGGTTCACTTGTAGCAGCAAGAAGAGGGAAGAACGGGTAGCTCACACAAGCAAGATGCCTTTACAAAGCAGATGGCAGAAGCAAGCGCGCTACGTAAAGAAGAGTGCCCGTGAAAAACCAGCGCACTTCGTTAGAGCGTACGTATAACTCGCGCTAACATTCCGCAAAAAAGAGAGGCATCGCACACAAGTTGTTCAGCCTCCGCCGTCGCTTCGCACCGAAAAAATGCGATGCAATCAAGTTGGGCAAAGGAAAAGTTGTTACGAGAGAAAGAGCATATCGCAAGTTCTCTCAAAATGGGATCAGCAGAGAGAGCATTACGGCCCACACCATGCAGCACAAGCTCCACAAACGACCCAAGTTAAAAATTACAGGACGGATGAGTCCGAACATTTTATCACAGAGTGATTGTTCCGCAAGTGTCGAGTTACAGAACTCGACACCACCACAGCACGGTGGTGAAGAGCGACGCACTCAATTGATAATTAATTACGTCTGCATTCATAAGCATGAGAGTTCGTCGTTCCGATCAGAAAAATAATTCATCAGTTCATTTCATGGCGAACTAGGTTATTAACATCTCAAAAGCTAGGGATAAATAAAAGCGAAATTCCATACAAGGTGGATAATTGTTTTTAAAAGTACATGTACAATGAAGATGTTCATAATTAAATAAATCCTGTACAAAATTGAGCGTAATCTTACAAAAAAAATCCTTTGAACAGCTAGTGCGCAAGCGCGCTCATTTCAACAACGCGCTTCTTCTCTACTGCAGAACAATTGGCTGAGGCGCAATGCCCTGCCCGACATTTCTGGGTCACAAGATGCACGATCTGATTACGATTCTTTTTTCAAAACTCTTTGCTTATACGACGACAGCTCCTAAAAACACTCATATATTGACGGCAAACATAAGAGATTTTAGGGTACTCCGAACATAAGACGCTCTACTTAAAGCTTTAAGAAAACCTAGTGACGTGACCCTGTTGAGAATGCGACTGTGCTGCCCAATGAAACTGAAAGAAACAGAATAGAGAAAAGCATATATCACTTCGAGGATCGTTATTCCTGTTCAAATCCCAGGAGAATGGTGTCATGATTGTCATCATTGGGACAATCATGTGCATACATGCTTAATTAAGTATGCATCGCTATGGCAAAAATGAGTCGCGTTTGACAAGCAAGATTTCCAAAAGAACCGCGATCCACACGAGAAGAGATTATTCAGATTCCACAGCATATGCAATCGATACGCAAATCTTCGAGAGAAACTCCTGAGAAGTTCGCATATCAACCTCGTTCGACCTCGGTTACAAGCTCGGCTCCTACGGCCTCCCGCGCACCGCTAACTTACGTCCAGTAAAGTACCCATGGGCTGACTGAAGCAATGAATACACACCGCGACCAACTCCAGACACTTCTTTAAGGATGATTAATCTTTCTTCATTTTCTTACCTTATTACAGTTCTTTATCCTCAGTTTGAAAATCTTGGAAGAAACAAATGGGTCGTATAGGAATATGTCGACATCGTTGTCTGGGATTTTAATAAAACTATTGTTTCTTGAAACACCGCTAGGACACGTTTATTCGTTCCTAGTGCTCACACACGGAATATTTTGACATAATTGTTTGAGTTTTTACTAAAATCTTTCTTGAAAAACCGATAGCGCACGTTCATACCTAGTGCTCATACACGGAATATTTTCAAATCATTGTCTGTATTTCATTATAAACTCTGTTTCTTGAAACGTGGCACGTTAGTCCATAGTGCTCACACACGACGCCCAGCGTAGGTAGCGCTACCCTCAGCCTACGCTCCAATTCAGATGAATTGGAGCGCGGGGCGAGTTAGCGCCTCCACCGAGTGGTGCGTCCGTTAGAACATGCTGCAAGTGTAATAATATTGAAGGCTCATGGTTGTCAATGATAATTTTCGTCGTCCCCAATCATTAAGAAACTGAACAATCGTTGAAGTATATTTTCAAGATGTTACGCACTTACCTTCAACATTGAACCATTACTTGAAGAAGTAACATCGCAAATCGTAATTACAACTAAACTTGTGCTTCATAATTCTTCAACAGCGAGGACAATGCCATATCAAGCATCAATATTGTCGACGACAAAGAGATTACCATTTGGATCTCCCACTACATAACTTTTGATCCTATGTTCCTGTAAAGTGCGTTCAGCGATCCTTTAGTAATACAGTATATCTGATCCTTTAGTAATACAGATATCTTTTGACTTTTTTCTGAGTATCTTAGTTCTGAGATAAACGGAGATGAACGTTCAACCCAACTTATAATCGCTGTGATAAAGCATGATCTGATAAAGTTATACAACCGAAATATAAATTAAAACAACGCCACGCAAATACTAAAATCAACACTCGTTTCTCGTTTTTCAACGCAGGCATTAGCAAGCATGTTCGTCAACTGATTAATACTGAAACCTAAAAAGTAAAATAAGGTCTGATATGAATCATGCCTTTTTGGTGTTATAATTTTATCCCAAAAAAAGAGTACATGACAATAAGATAACCTAACTTCTTATCTTGTTTCTCCTTTATTAGCTGCTGATACAATGAAAAAAAAACACAAAAATAGTGAACAGCACGATGAAGTATTCAATTTTCCATTTTATGGTTGTCATTTTATTTATAAATGCAAAATGCAATTGTAAAAATAACAATTATTTTACAATACGTCTCGCACTAAAACACAATATTTTAAGCTAAAAACCAACAGACCAATGCCATGTCAAGTAAATCAGAACAGCACGTAAAATTTACTCACATTGCAGATGATGTCAATGTGTGTGTGAACGAGGTGGAGGTAACCGTCTCACCAACATGGTCGCTCAATTATGATCTGCAAAAAAAAACATATGTTAACGCTAGTCTGCAAAAACAAAGCCTCTTGGAAAAGGTCAACGACACAAAAACTATGAAGGTTTAAGTGAAACCTATACAGCAAATTGACTAAGTGGGTTGCAGATAATATGCGCCTAGAAAAAACCATGGACTCTGTGCAATATCGCTTCATGTTTATTAAGGCAGTTACGAAACTCGGACGTCAGTTTCAAACGGCATAAATGCATGTCTACAAACTGTCACTAATTTCAAGAATTCATATTAAACTAAACGGAAATATGAGTGTAGAAAATCACTTTGATAAGAAAAAGCCGTCAAATTACTTCTTGAATGTTTAAACAGTGTTCTTTTCCGGCAAATGCTAGCACCTGTTTTTCTCTTCAAAACATCACAGGAATTAACTTCAACATGGTTTCGGAGGACTGCTTATAGTCTCCAAGAAAAATGAAGTGCGATGGCTTAGCAAAAGAAAAAAGAAACAGTTCTAAAGTAACAGAGCATGTCCTCGAATGACTGAACTAACCTAATACCGCACATGTCCATCTTAACTAGATTAGGTGTTAGTTTAAGCCTCTCTAACCGCAACAAAGGCGTTCCAAAGAGAAGAAGGAGGAAGGCACTATTTAGTATGGAGTTAAGGGAACGCCGAATCTATTCACGAGGTGCATAGAAATAGTAAATTGAGAAATAAGTTTACAAAAAGATAAAAAGTTAGAAACAATAGTAGAGACTGAAAAACAGGACAACAGAGAACCGAAAAAAGATGGTGCATCACAAAACAAAAAACCTATTCTACAAAAGAAAGATCTTCCTACCATCAGCTCGGGACCTCAGATATTCTCTCTGGGTGTGCTAATTCCCATAGATACAATAGTTATATCTCCCTGAGAGGAAAGTGCATCTCGCCATACATCCCATTGCAGTCCACGCTCGTTACGAGCGTTTTTAGGTATTGGTACTTTTTACGCATTCATACTTTTAAATGTTTTTCCACTTCAAACGTTTAGCTAAGATTTACCAGATGATAAATATTAACATTTTTATACCGGTTAGTTTTTATTTTTCAAAATATCAATGCAATAACATGATTATCTCAATAGGAAGCTGCGAGTAAACAAGAACGTACGATAATAGGCTAGAGGATATTGAAAGCAGAGAAAACAATAATCCAGGGCTTGACTTCCACCGAACAAAGGGCAAGGATGACTGGGAAAATAAGCTATAGGGTGTTGCCGTGGGGACGAATACGATCAAGTGTGAGTGAGGAATGAGGGAGAGGCGAGGGAAGTAGCTGTAATTGGAATGCAAATGACGGAACGCGAGTGAGGGGAGCGCTAAACA
>JACJUY010000678.1:114096-202244 GCA_014220935.1 Platorchestia sp. MABIK
GTAACATCTTTTAGAAGACAGAACAAATTTGCATACAAATTGATAACGAGGTTAAAAAGTGAACACGAGCGCGGCGCAACCCTGCGGCAAAAGCGTAAGCGCCCTTCTATTCAATGCGGAATAAGACTAAGATAGCACTAACTACCACCGGCGAAGGAAGAAAAGTTAAGGCGAGGCTGAACATTAGGATCGGAGGAAGGAGGGCAAGACCGAGCGAGCACCGACCAAGCGTGAAGCGACGCACGTCTTCAACTAATAATGAGAAGCAAAATAACAAGAATTCGAGACACCTCGGGCGAAGCTTCGAGAAGAAAAAATCTCGCTCCGAGATGGAGCGAAGCCTGATCTTTGGAATGGGTGATACGGCTTGGCAGGACTGACCATGCCAGGGCAACGGATTGGGAGATACGGATGAGATGGATACCAAAATGGTACCTCTAGTAATTCAACACCTAGTGTTTGAGAAAGCGAGACACTCCTAACACACATTTCTCACACCACGCGTCAGATCTATACGATTAAATTCAGATGCAAATCAGACACCAAATGTACGGTTTTCAGAAGAAATTCTGGCGCACTTTTGACGTTAAATTCCACTACTACAAGAAAAAGAATCACAAATTAAAGTTCTACGAGCTGAGCTTTGCAATCGCAGCGCACCAAATTGCTCAGATTCTTGGCTGCACTACTGGGTCGAGCATAAACACCATTGCAGTTGTTTTTCTTACATTTCATTAAAACAACGCAGGAAACAGGCACATTTTATTTCACGCGTGTTCTTGATAGTTCAAGAAATAGAAACAGGGACTCAGTGCTTCAGTAACGCGCAACTACTAGGAAACACGGTAGAGAACCTTATGTTTCGTGCCGTCGAAAACTGCATCAGGTACTGCCTTGTAATTTGCAAACACACAGCTCAGCACAGAGGGAACCATTGCGCTGTGCGGTACGGAGGTTCACTGTGATGAAACAAAACCCTACACGCAGAAGCTCGGCATCCGCAAACGTTTTCAGCACCTGTTCCGTTAAATTAAATGAAAGACTTCGTGGACGTGAAAATCTTTAAAAAATTTTTGAGCTATGAAGCTCATCTCGCATCTCAAAACAGAAACACAGGAACGATAGAGGTTAATTTTTTTTAAACATCATCTTGGTCTTCGTAATACCATCTCGAAAATGTGACTACCGTTTATTGTCATCCACAGGACTCGATTCTTACACATTCATTTCACTGAAGGTTTAACATTCGTTCTCACTCAATTGAAGAGATTATAAAAAAATTAGGTGCCGTGTTCTCCGGCGTTCCACATGATAGAAGAGGACAAGTTTCAAATCGATAGATGTCGCCGAACTGCACACTCACAGATCTATACTCACGGCAGATTTCTATAACAAGTTTTCTCGATTTTCTTGTGAGTAGATTGAGTCCCACTTGAGATCAGATTTCAAGTTAGTTTAACACCTCCCTAACCACAACAAAGGTATTGCCAAGAGTAGGAGAAAGGCCACATTTAGTATGGAACTAAGGGCACAAGGCGTGTCTCCTCACACAGCGTATAGAAAGAACAAAATTCAACAATTTCATGAAACAAGATTTGCCTCAAAGAAGAAAGAAATAGGCGCTTGAGGAAGAAAGTAATAGGTACTGAAAACAGGCCAGCCGTGAACCGAAGAAAAAGATTGTTCGTAACCAAACAAAAATTTGGGAAAGGAAGGCAAACCTAACCTTGAGCTAGGGAAATCATGTTCCGCTGAGAGCGCCGATTGTCATAGGTGCAATAGTTGCATCCCCTCGAGAAGTACCACTGGTGAACGCCATTGCATACTGACGAAGACAGACACTATCAGTATGTCCTTTTACGCGTGGCTCAGGAATCCTAAAATTTGAACAAAAAAACGCGGAGTACTCAAGAAGCTTGAGCTGAGGGAAAAGCAAACCCCTTCAGTGCCGCTCTCTAGATCTTCGAGGACGTGAAGATCTCCCATATTTTTTATTATTATTATTACGTCTTAGGAACGTCTTGGCACCCCCTTTTACTTTCACAATTGACGAAGTTTAAAATAGTTTTGGTATTGAAAACGAATATGAATCTTGCGTGTGAATATTCCACACGAAGAAATCATTTCAAAAGCCCAAATCCAAATACTGGATGGTCATCACTCAAGAAAGTGAGTTATAATCACTTCACTGCGACACGCAAGTAACATATGAAATTAAACAACTTATTCGCCGTCATATTAAATTTCCCGCGAGGTAAATTAAAAATCAATAAACATTAACAACACTTCCTATCTCCGCAGACAGCGAAGCATTAGCGTGAAGTTTGTCCGCACGACGTCTCACTGAACAAAATTAGGAGCCTAAGGTGAGCAATGCTCGAACATGAACTCAAGCAGGCAGAGCACGCCGTGTGTGCCTATCGCGTGATCTTGAATTCGGCCATGGATGCGAGTTATTGAACCCTGAAGACGGCAAGTGACCGACCGGGCGACTGGCAAGCAAGGAGAAAATTAAGGAGCGTACACAGGGGGACACTTTTACAGCAGCGACGGAAGGGAAGGCGGGGAGCATGCGGGATGTGACCTCTGAACTCGGCCACATCGCGCCCACACACCGCATCAACCAGGGACACAACTGTTATCATTACCAGACACACTCAGATGAAAGCTTAACACGTTGCTTGCGATATGACCCATCGGTGGGTCGTGCTTAGGTTTTTTCTGCCGCGAAACGACCCATCGATGGGTCATTTGAGAAATTATAACATTTTTTCAAATTTATGGTACTTATGGACCCAGTTAATGTTTGGCATTGATAAATTTGCAGTTGAATATTGAACTTCAGCTTAACCCATACGTTGAACACGCTAACAATGTGTTACGTTAGAAATCAAAAATCCCAAGGTTGTTTTGGCGTACAACTTCTACATGCACAAATGAAAACCAAATGAAATAGAGACAACTACTCATACGCTCTTGGTACCGTATCGATTTTGCATTCAGAAGTGAATAGGAAATTTTTCAGATAAGATACAAAGTCAACTACTTCGGGCACATACTTTGGATTATTTGGACACTTTGGGATTATTATTAATTGATTTGACACTTAAAAATGAAGAGCAAACACAAGCATTTATTCACTCAAGGCTTATTCTCCGTTTCCGTTCAAATAAGCGATTATCTCAGAGAAACTCGAAAACTAAAACGATCCAAGCGGTACCATTATTGCGCAAATTTCCAGCCTCTCGGTATGCACAGCTCGCTACAATGGCAAAAGAAGGCGTGAGCGTACGATGAAACATAAAGACGTGATAAAAAATAAAGAATAAAACACGGAAGTCGGTTGCACGGTACGCCGGCTTAACCGACGTGAGGGGAAAAAGAAGAGAATGGGTTAGATTTAGATTATCCTTTAGAGTTTGATCATAGAAGATAATGGAAGATGAGGTCTGCCCAACACCACATTCAATCCACAATACACTCCTCCAGTAAGTGTTGATTTTGTGGGGGATAGTAAGGATTATTACAGGCTATTATACCACGAATGATGACATTCAGTGCTAGGCTCCAATAACTAGGCATGCGATCATTAATTGAGAAATGATCCGTGTTATCAGGAAATAATAATCCGTGTTAACATAAAACTTATTGTGGGTCCCGTTCGAGGCAAAAATGTAAACAGCAGATGTGTGAGCAAGTTAATTTGAAGCTGTAGCAATGACTTAAGATACAAATTATGCGTGATTAAAATCAAATTCACGCGAGTAAAGCCCAACGAGCACTCAACACACACAAAAAAAAGTAATTTAAGCTTTACCAGATCAATGGAAATTTAAAAGCAACAAAAATAATAGCTTGAATGGGATAACATTGAATAAAAACGATTGTAGTACAGTATGTCAAGTGAATAGAGGTGTAGAAAATGATTTAAAATTACTGAAATTTTTCAAAAAAAAATTTAACGCACGGGATTTCGAGTCGAGGCATTGATTGCAGTTCGACTACAACATAAAGGTAAAAGTTGAAGTGAATAGAGCCAAAATGAATTAAAAAGAAGAAGAGTATAGACTATGGAGGCGGCACGCAAAGCTAGTGAATGCTTTACTGAGTCACCACAGAAAAGACATTGAATGTCAGAGGCTAGAAAGCGGTCAAAAAAAGATCTGCCTGTCTGTCACCGCTCACTCGCACCTAGTCAATTCTCGTCACAGCTGTAACTCTATTGGCTAAATCTGAACACTCTTCTCCTGAGGTTCATCAGCTGCATTGCAGAGAATACAAAAATTATGCTTAAACAACGAAACTGAGGAATTTTACTCTTAATAACAAGCGTACATAGTAAACATTTCAGTTTTACGGCCATGTATTGCTATTGAAAGATTAATGCTGGTGAAGGAATAAAATTTTGTAAATAAAAACTGTGAGTTGTAAATTGTCAGGATGTCTGCCACATAAGAGAGGCGGTCACATCAATGAATTTCCACGCAAGATTCAAGTATAAAAACGCGGAAACTTTTAAAAACGAACGCCATTCTGCCATTGAATAAAAGCTCGGGCGCTGCTAAATAACAATACAGGGCTAGTCAGTCCATACATCTATCGGCATATAAGTGTAAAGTTATTTATGATCGAACATTGAATACATAATACGCATAAAAAACAGGTTCTGCTGTACGCACAAAAACACTGCTGGGGAAACGCAAGTGAAGAGACTCTGTTAACTGGCAAAATCTTTGTGATAAATACGAAAGAAATATAATCAAAATTTATACACTCCTAACAACTTCATCAGATGAACAGTGCTAGTATTATAGGATAGAAATCGTTAATTGCTTCCTATGAATTGATATTACGTCCATCAACAACTGCTTCACCACAGTGAAATATTGGAAGCTACCGCCACCATAAAAATGATTGGCTAAGGCGACATCCTTTAGTGTGAGTATTAGGAAGCGTTTGTACACCTCCATGCAAAGAAAAAGATGTAACTACACCTCCATAACAAAGATTAGACAAAACAAAGAAATGTGTAAAGATCAAATCTAAATCATTAAATGTAATTTGTTTATATAGGAGTACATCGAAATTTATGTAAAATATGCGTCCCTAAGTATCAGTGTTGGACGACCGAGAGTAAATAGCGGCGATAAGTTAGGCATTGGCACATCACTAACTACCTACCCAACTAACTGGCATCAAATAACAGCAAATTAGGACATTGCAACACCGCCTAGAGAGTTTATTCACCTCTGGACTCGCAAAAGTGCTCTACACCTTGGAACTCATAGAAGTAACTGTTTTGTGACTATCCCTAAAACGGAGACCAGGGATTCTTCCCACCTGAAAGATTCTTCCATCCAGAAAAACCAAAGTTTCTTTCACTGACCCAGAGTATCAGTTTTCCGCCCGCACAAAGTTCAAAAAGTAAGAAACTGCCCTAATTGCGAACACAAAAAACGTGAAAGACATTCGACTGCACAGTCGCACTGAATCAATCACGAGTTTCCCGAATGCAGATTAAGTGGTAAATTCGAATTCCTTCAATCTTCCGTCTAAAAACAGAAGCACACTGAAAAGTCCTAACAAAAGACGATTACACAACAGATCTTTGCATGAAAACCGTTGTTTCGGCCGGAGGAAATTTGTAAGACTTCAGTGAGAAACACCAAATTTCCTAACGACTCTTAAGGGCATAGTGAGTCCTTAGTGAGTCAACATACTTTGACTTTAACTCGACAATCGTACTTACTAAACAGTAAAGGACGATCTTAAGGAAAATAATTGAACAGAGCACCCAGAATTAGAAGACTAGAAGAAGGAATTTTTAAGCTGAACTTCCGAACAGAATGTCGTCTCCCAGTCATACGTGTTACAATGTAAAGATAGAATACTCAGTTTCTTATTTGCTTGGCTAAAATAAAACAACACACGTCAGCGATACAACTGTAGTCGGATCTAAGAAGTACTGCAACGAATCGTTATTAATGATCAATCCTTTTAAACATATTCATGAAAGGTATCAAAACTTTTCAAGATATTGATGTACATCAGCAAAAAAAATAATATTGATATGAAGACAAAACTAGTCTTGAAACCGAAAACACACATTTTTTCCAAAATTACATTTTAAGTTAGTTAAGCCTCCCTTAACCACGTAACAAAACAAAAAAAAATTTAATTCGAGGTTAACAAAAGAGCTGGCTACTGAAACTTCAGCTCAGGATCTCACATCTTCCCCCTGGCAGCGCTAAGTCACATAGATTCAATAGTTGCATCCCTATGAGAGGTACGCATTTCTGAGAAACTCACGAAATACGAGCTGCATTTGAAATCATGACATTTATCATACACAATACATTTTCCAATTCAAGCCAATACATGCCTTTTTTAGGAATGACCCCATCTCACGATGAGGAAATTTTAAAGTAATAAGCGAGTGAAGATGGAACATTTCAACACGTAATCGCTGCGGCGCAACTACGCCAGCTAGGACAGCAAGAGTGACGAAGCGCATAACTTGGGCATTTGGGAGAGTACTCGTGCCAGCAAGCTGTGCAGAGGAGACTGGAAGGTGCGAGGCAGCCAAAGTGAGACGATTTTGTAACTGCGAGGCGCTCCTAATACGGTCACATTGCTGCACCCACGGCACTTCAGACCCAGCTAATGCAATCGGGTCACAGTACCTTCCGATGTAGGTCTTAGACAACAGGTGGCAAGAAAATAAGCGCCGCTTGCATCTCTTAGTGATACAAGTGAAAGTATGCAAGGATAATGAAATTAAGTATGACGGCCGACACAACTATCACCTCAGTAATCATTTAAGTGAAATATGATAGCAATGAACAATGAGTCAATAACTAACAACATTTAGAAACGATGATGAAATTCATCTTTCCAATCAACCTTCAAGAAATATAACCGTATAATGTTTTGGGCTGAGAAGTGAAGTAATTATTTAAAAAATTTGAATTAAACAAGCCATTACGGGTCTCAGGTTTGTCAATAGCTTCTACAAGTTTATTTTGAAGAAAGGAAAATGAGATTTTTCGAGCTTTTGCTCTGCAGTTTTCCGAGAAAATATGTTTTCAAATTTGACACTATATAATTTTCGCGCCATCAAGCAAAATGCTCGTTTCGGCAAGCCATGATTTCCAATCTCAAGGAAATGGACTTTGACTCGATAACGGAGCACAATCAATGAATAAAGGTGCATCTTCTTCAAACAGCACGCTCTGGACGAGGCTATTCATGTTTGCATACCAGTCCTCCAGCCGCCGCTCCACGTCACCCTTGACAAAAGGAAGCGTGGTCTCATTGCAGAGCAGCGTGTCGAAAGTACATATGGGGAAACGCAAGTTCAGCTTTCTTTTATGAGGCATTTTCAACATACCACATACCGAAGTATTACTGATTACGTCCGATGACATCCATGGAAATGGTCAACACGGTGAAAAATGAAACACCAAGAGAAATGGACAGCGCGTTCACTGAACCAAGGAAAAAGCACTCCTCAGAGAACGATGGGACAGAGTAATCATTGCAGCCAAGTATGGGAAAGTTGACCGGCGTTTCTTGCGTAGCCAGCCACAAACGCGCGCATGTGCATGCGAGAGACACCAGCTCCAGGTGACGCCTCTCGTCAACAACAATGGATAAAGAAACACGCCGTTACAGTATCATCACACACTCAGTGTGCTCGCTCTATTTTCGTGTATGTCATTTTATCCACAACAATCGTGTACAATATGCAGAACGATAAAACTGAACCATGAGGTAACACTTGATCATTCAATTAAAAATTACAGAGTAAACAATAAATGACAGATGAAGTAAACAAGGATAACTGAGACCAATAAAAAATGTTGAAATACCATAGAGAAAGATGAACAATATCCACTAAGAGCATTCCGCTTATTAACCTTAAGTTCGACCCCTACGTCCATGCCAAAGCAAGTCATTGGCAAGCATTTGTGAGAACAAAGACAGGCAACAGGTGGTGTTCAAGTTTCCGAAAAGAACGATAGATATACAACAACTTAAACGAAGGTTGATTATCAGCATCAATTACTAAACGATGTAAACATGTCAACGTTAACTCAACAATATGAAAAGTTTGTTTGAAATGTGGAGATATTAAACAGGTGCTGGAGGGACAAGCGAAAGCCAGTAGAGGCAACACAGAAATACATTGAGAATGAATTGTAAAAAAAGAATCATCAATTACGCTCCACCAACTGGACGTTGTGAGCTTACTTGCTCCATCCACGAGTGAGAAGGGCCTGAAACAGCAAACAAATGTTAGAGAACGTTTATGCAAACAGGAAAGAATGGAAACTTAGGTCGCAAAACAAAAATAGTAAACTAGAAATGAGAGAAAAAACAAAGAACATAGGTGCACACACATAAAAACATGAAAAAAAGGAGAGGAGCCGAGTGATTAATTAAGTGAAGCAAACGAGGAGCGCGAATGCACTGACATAGAAATGCGAGAAAACTTATCAAGTTAACTGATGTCGGAATGGGTTCTGACATAGAAATGAGAGATCAAGTTGACTGATGACAACTAGAACATAGAAATGAGAGATGAATGGGCAGTGACATAGAAATGCGAGATCAAGTTAACTGATGTGAGAATGGATAAGAGAATTACTGAGTGCAAAAGTGTGGAGGGGAGGGAAGGAACAGGGCGGGCGAGCGGCTGGAGTGCGGTCACCAGAGCCAAATGTCCCCCCACCCCGAAGAGAAAGTTTGGTTTGCTTCAAACAGCTCGCTAAAAAAACTCGAAAGTACCGCAGCTATTGAGGGCCGTAGCGGGGACTCATGTGGTATGCAAGGCAAAAAATAACAAGTGAAAAGAAATGAGGCAATAAACGCGAATTTGAAGCTCAGTGTGTTTGGTTAAAAAGTCTGAGAAATGAAGCTGGAAAATGAGAAATACTACAGCGATTACAGACTAACTGAACTGATTAGTAATTGGAAATTGATTGATAATAGATTAGTTTCAGCCTCCCTTACCAGAACAAATATGTCCAAGAGAGGAAGGATGAATGCACCATTTAGTGTGTAGTTGAGGGAACGCGGAGTCTACCCCGTGGGCATTAAGTTCAGAAGGAAGGTTAGGAAACAAATTGAAAGTTAAATAAGAAAGTCAGAGGTGCTGAAAAGCAGGATCGCAGCGAACCGAAAAAGACGGTCCTTAACAGAGCAAAAAAAAAACCTTTATTTCTACAAAAAGAAGACCTACCTAACTTTCAGCTCGGGACCTTGCATTTTCTTCATGGGAGTGCTAATTCCCATAGATACAATAGTTGTACCTCCCTGAGAGGTTAGCAGCCGAACAAGATACTTGGAGGCTAGTTACAAATCAAGAACTGTTAAATTTTTCAAGCTAGCGAAAAAATGTTTTAAGGTTCGTTGTGACTCATGTTTAACACATGATAGGATAGGGAAAACGAAACTTCGCTTACGTTGGCAAACTCACTTCAGCTGTCAAGTTTGTTTTAAACCTTCGTGCGTAACACAATAAAATAAAATAAAATAGAAAACTCAACAAAATTCAAGCAAATCAAACCCTCGGTTTGAACACAAGAGTAAGAACAACACGGCAGAAAGAGATGCACGAGTGCAACAAGACGAGCACGGGCTGGCAGCATACAACAGGGGTCAAATGTGTTATTTCAACCAGGCAAAACAAAGAGCAACTCTTCCTGTGGTGATCAGCATTTTTTTCGAATCCCTAGGCTACGGAACCACGCGCACTAACAAAACATAAATCGCGAGGGGACGATGATGCTCGTTCCTTCAGAATGCAATGAAAGGAACAGACCGTTCTACACGAGGAAAAAAAAATTTCCGTCTTCTTTCTTGAATCATCTTCAGACTTGAAAGTTTACTAGCAACCAGATCACTAGAGGAAACGAAACTCTACTGGACAAAATAGAACAAGGAAAATAATGCACGAGCATCGTCAATTGGGAAGGAAATTATTCGAATTATTCAATGTGACCGTTTCTTTAGATTAAATTTACAAGGCGAAATCGCAGTTACGAGAGGAATAAATAATAAAACACAAACCAGGATTTTGTATTTCAAAATCAATATAAAAAAGTATCAATGTGTAGTGAACCTGAGTAATAGATCATTTTCAGCTGAAATCCGCGGTGCTTTTCCCCATGATTTCTTCCATGTAAAACCTCACTTTTCTCACCAATGCAGTCACCATGATTAGACGCACTCAATATATGATGTAAATAACTCATGTTGATATGCAGATCAGTGAGAAGTTGGAATAATTGCGTACGTTTCATCAGTTCCTCGTCCAATATAAATCGCTTTAAAATATGCACTTGACGGTACACTCGAAGTGTGCATATTCAGGCCGGCAAAAAATCTCAATTACGCCTTTGGGCCATACTATAACAAGACAACTACTTACTGCATGCATCACGATATCCAGAATTTCCAAAACGCCTTCCAGAAATTACACGGTCATAGCAAGGAGAAAGCGGGCAACAACGCGAAACTCTGCCCACGATCTCAAGAAAGAAGTTCTGTGTTGAGCGTTGGCAACATCGCGGAGAGTGAATGATGCGTGTATGGATTGGCGAGGACGGGCGCTACTTATCAGAAGCAAACCCTGAGATAAGGCGACACCTCTAAATCAGCCCGCAGCTAAACACGCCGTAATTAACGCTATCACGAGCACTGATTTACTGCTCTGTGACACGCATCATTCACAGCACACGCCTAACACATCTCAGCGTGTGGCCACCACAAATGGAGGTGCGTGCTCATCACGTACGAATGGCGTGGATTGCATGTAAATGAACCCACACGCATTCGCGAGATGCACTTCTTGAGAGGACATTCCCCCAATTTGCTAAACGGGAAACAGGAAGGAGATAAGCCTTCAACATTAGCGGCGGCTAAAAGGAAGGAGTAGCTGGGGACATGAATGAATAAAGTATTAGGTGCTTGAAAAATATGGGATGATAGGAAAGGACTGTGTCACTCTCAACTCAAGAAATTTACCGAGATGAACTAATTCGGCACCGATGACATCTAGATCTCATAGGGAGGTGCTACTAAGGAAGAAGGAATACAATACTCGCCTCCACATAAACAGACGTATGCTCAGTAAATTTAACACCTGATCTGGCACCTCAAGGTACCACGGAACCACTGTTCTGCGAGCCTTGCAAAGTTTGGTGATGAAGTAGAATTCCTCCATCCATTGAACGATTTTGTCATAAATTGCACACTTTCATGAAACGGTTCAACGAGACATATTTCATGAAAGTGTGCAATTTATGACAAAATCGTTCAATGGATGGAGGAATTCTACTTCATTACCAAACTTTGCTAGTAAAATAAAAAGATTCTATTGAAAACGCTCGTGGTCACTCAAGCGCATTTTTTTACAGCGTGCACATCCAATATTGAACGATACAAATTGAACAGTCCAGTCGTTTTGAACAACATCGTCAAAAGTCAAAATTAATAGAACACTCCAATAATACATCAGTCTGATCCTGCAGAAATCTAGAGAAACAATTATCCATTTATTTATTCCATATGTATTTTTTCATTTACTTAGAGACTTAACTTCCGTGTTCGCTTAATTAAGGCAACTATAAAAGGGAAACTAGATGAAGTTCAAGGTCAAGTGGCACCAAAAGGAGCGATATTTTTCGATTTTCAGTGGCCACAGCTCAGGTAAAATGAAGCGTAAGCCTCTCAATGAGAAGATAAACTGTGAAAAATATAAAAGACAAAAAGTTGAAGTGAGAACAATTAAGTAAGCAATTCTCATCGGTAAACTAAACTAAAAAAAAGTTTGATTCCATTCTCTATAACGTTTCGAACAGGCGCATGTCATTTATCAACAAAATTACAAGCTACGAGACATAAATTACATACAACAGTAATAAGGAAAATAATAAGCTCACCGCTTAAATACACACGGTCGGAACTCCACCAGAAATTATTCGTCATTAGAATTTAAATACTACATAAATCGAATAATTAGTTAAACTCTAACAATAATAGAGAGACGAAAAAAAAGATGACAGTATTTCTGACCAAATAACAGTCAAATTAACCCTTAATACTGTGGGTATAGTAAAATAAAATAAGGTCTCTCAGTATTTAATGGCTGGAGAAAAGCTACTTTAGTTCTCTCCATGCTCATACAGCACAACACCTAGAAATATTTTGGTAAAATGCAATAAACGTTCGACCCTCCAAAACAAGCCCTGAAGACTGACCGTACCTTCTCCTACACAACAAGTCTCCCGGAATGCAGCTAAACGACGGAAATTTTCTTCCACGCAGTCATTTAATTTTATGCTTGAGTTTAAATCAGCGCTCACCTCCTACGAAATTGCCGGGCAGTAGGTAACAGTTTGAACAGATTATAATTAACACATACTTTTGTAATCTCCTCCATGGGTCTCAGCCAAATTTTAATTCGAATAATGCACAAAGGGACACCGTTCATCGCTCGTAGGGCACTAGATGGAATTGAAGGCGTTGATAGCGGCCAGGATGGGCTAGAAAGCGTCTTGGAATGTCGAGTACACTGACGTTACAGGCTTGGAGAAAACTTTCCCATGAGTGCGCTGGAGATGCAAGCCGGTGTCGTGTTGCTCAGTGGTCAAAGGGTGACCACGAGCGTATGCAGCCGAGCTCCGTGTTCGCGACCCTTTTTACACTCCAATATTAGTGTGAAGCAGAAACGACGCCGGAATGACTCTAGAATGGATCTAACCACGACGAGCATGTTCAATTACGGATGGAACAGACGAAGAAATTTATTTTTCACGCTCAGAAGATTAGTTATCGTTTGATTTTTCGTTGTTTACAATAGGAATTCCTGCGAAGAGTTTGGCATTGCTTCGGTATTTCTGATGCTAATAAAAACACTTAAAGCCCAGCTCACTGAACCTGCAGAACGCGCTGCAGCAGGACAGCAAGGACACCTCCTTGTCCTGTCTGCAAAAGTCTTACTTACTTGGTGGCGGTGAGATGCTCCGACTCGTACTATTGCTCTAAACCCCAATTTCACACAACGAATTGTCTTGTCTTAGCTCTTCGACATCAATAATTCTTTGCAGATTCGTTTCGCGAGCTTAACCCCTTTCATCGCCTTCCCTCCTCAATTCATGAACTTTATCATCTCTTAACTAATGCGAAAGAAAATTTGCAGAGGACTCATTTTAATTAGTAGCGTAATATTAACCCGTCGAAATAGATTTCTGTAACTGAGTACCTTCGGAGATTTGGTTGGCTAGATCCTATTCAAGGAAAAGACCTTCCTTTTTTTAAGACGCTAGAGAAGTAAACAAAGTAAAACTAGTTGTTCTGTTCCAACTCTCTTCCCGTGGTTTCGGTCGGCGAGATACTTGGATTACTCTTCTGTGAATCACTTTTTACGGAGTTTAACCATACTAGTCAGCCGCTCGATGAATGTCCTTCGTCACAGCGTCGTCAGGATCCACCATACTTACCGCGCCCTCACCGGACGCTAGTAGTCGATTACACTCTTCCAAAAACCTGTCCTCGTTCACAAGTCGCAACAGCCTCGTGATGCGGTTAATGGCACAGTCACACCACAGCAAATATTCCTTCAGTTTCTAACATTCAAAAAGAATTAATTCTTTATCAGAAGAACTCACATCGTGAAACCCTAACCTACAATCTTCTTCGCTGAGGTTAGCAACTTCGAGATACAATCGTTCTGCTAACAAACGGCTTTCTTCAAAAGCTTCTTGGAGCGCAAGCAGCCTTTCTTCAATAAAGAACCAATCAACTTGCGCAGGCAAGTTGGACAACTGATACTCAGCCTACCGTAAGTGGTAGTCAACCGCCGACTTCCAGTCAGCAAAGATAAAGTATAGAGCTACCAGAGTAATTTCATCTAAAAGTCGAAAACCTCTTCGGATATTCCTGAATGGTTCATCAACATTTTGAGCTTCTTAATAGTCGTCAGATCGAGAGCACAGATTTTTGGAGACAGGAATTATTTCTTACATTCTAGCTTCGATAAAGTTACGCAGTTTTATATTTATGTTGAAAATCATCATCAAATGTAGTCGATATCCCTCCATCCAACTCACTGCGGTTTGATGAAAAGTTTCCTATAATTGAGGGTAAAGCGAGTTCTGTGTTTGTGACTGGGTTTCAGGCAAATACGCATCGATATCCGCAGCTGGAAAGTTACCGTTTTACAGAGAACAGCCCTCTTGACTTCCGTCAGCACAAAATAGGCTGTCATTTTCAGGTCTTGGCTAGCGGGAGTTATCGCTCCTGGAATCCTGCGTTTGAGACAACTGCGTTGGTGAGTTCGAGCCCTCGTCGAAGTGTGTCGAGGTGGTACTTGTATGTTTAGGACAACTAGAAACTTGATCTTCAGTTACACTCAAAACACTTTCGACTTACATTCCCTCGCGAACGACACTCGGTCTGCCACTAGGTTCTTTAAAGGGCACCAAAAAGCCTTCTTCTTGTGCACTAATATTTTAAAGGTTTATAATTTATGATTCGTCTTTGAAACTGGATGAAGGGACTTAAGGCAAATCTGTTGACAAAATATCTTGATCATAAGAAACGATACCTGACATGTGTGTTTCCAGTGGGGGTAACAATTGAGGATTAATTCTTTCCAATTCTTCAGGATGGCTAATAAGAACATCCCTCTTTAAATCCTAAATGCTTGAAGACTTAGAACGGTTTGCTAATGATTTCTCATTAGGTTCACAAAGATGCTCTGTGCATGAATCGGGAAGTGAGCGTTCATAATAAGATGGGTGAAGTTCGATTCCTTGAGTTCGGTTTTGCAACTATTTGTTCTTGAAAAATGAGCACTAGCTAAGAAAACTAGACCCAAATTCTTCCGTACCGTGTAATTTCAAATTAAAATCAATGTCGTCGAAATGCTTCATCCCATCTCGTTTCGACCTAAGCTAGTCTTTATCTTCCGTGTAGTTCAGTTCCAGTTGAGAAACTTGTTCTTTTCCAACTCTCGCAGGTCCTTCTTATCCAGTCTACATTCTTCGTTTGACGCCCAATTGTTTAGCTCTGAGTAACTCGAACTAAACCCTTTCCTTCTTTATTATTTCAGTATATCTTATGACGACCTTATAGTGTTCGATGTACTCGTTGAAGTTAATATGTTTTTTCCACAGCATTTAGTCGAGAATGGATTTTTGCATTGTGGCTACTGTGTCCAGGAAGTCTGCGAGGCGTCCTAGCATTTCAGGATGGCGTGAAGCGATGACCAGAGCGCAGCGAGAGCACTCGTCCAGCTTCTGCAGGGCGTAATTGAGTTGAGATCTAAGGTCCTCCTCGCGTGTGCGACTCTTGCAACGCACCACACGGTCTTGACGAGCCGGGCCATCCCATAGGGGATGCGCTGCTGAGCCGCTCCTGGCATGGCTCGTCCTGCAATCTTGCCCACAACACTCATGCACGACACACGATTTATTTCTCTCAGGAACATGTGCAATTGGTTGTTTAGTTTCGGAATCACTTGACAGAACAGTACATGCAGTTCTTGGTGAAATATTAACAGGAGGTTCGTGATACTCAGGTGAAGAGGTATTTCGCAAATATTCTGACTTAGAGGAATTGTATCTATTCAACTAATAGGTTAAAAGTTCATCTTTGGTTGATAGCGATTAACTCTACAGGGACATATTTGAATCTGACTTAGTGTTGACGTGGGAAGGATTTGAACTTTTATCCCGCAGACTCAGATCACAACAAAGTTCAGAGTTTTGAGACGCAGCATGACTCTGTACAGACTCACTCTCATGTGGAACGTAGGTAGTTCTTGTATCGCTGTAAGATCGAATACAATTTGAAGATTAAATTAGGAAGCGCTTTGTCGCAGTCTAGACGTTGTTATCAGACGGAAAATGAGCTGGTGAAAACTCGACCTAGGATTTCTATGCAATCAGCTCACCGGTTTATGCATTAACACAATTGGAACTACCAGCAGTTTGACCAACACTGTCTTTTAAACAATTTTCCACTTCCGAGAAAGAATTCTCAATTTAAAAAGGTACAGAAGTGGTATTTCTTATGAAGGGTTCATCTCCTGAGATAGTAACAAAATTTTATCTGAGCTAACTAACCTCGCCATTATTACTACATTAATTATCCATCCGTGAAGCTGCCATCTCATTCAAAGGCTCCACAACGTTTTGATATCTATTAGTATTGGAGGCAATGTCTTTAGTTTTCTGCATAGAATCTACGTTTTGCGGCCATTCAGCGTAACAGACGGACAAAAGAGTGTCATAAATATCATCTTTCATCATTCTTGCCCAGTAAACATCTGCTACACTTTATTTGTAGTTACTCTTACAATTTTGCAACTTTAACTGTTTAGCTCCTGACGAAGATACAAGAGGGGGTGGAACTTAGGTCGTATCTGTTGATTACGATTGGCCGTTGGTCGTAACACCGCTTTAACAAGTCAGATATTTTTCATCCTGGGCAAGAAAAGCCCATTGACGCGTTTAGCTATCAAATGTATGGGGTTTACTCACGCTAGAAACCTCATCGCGTGCATTACAGACATTTATCTCAAACTAATAATGGCGCTCACGTTCATGTTTCATTGGGTTTTCTGCACTAGACGATTAGTAGGCCCTTAAGTCCTCTGACCCTTAGCTATCAAAATGACGTATGTTTTACACCGAAGTTTAGTTTCTCTGAACATGGCATTAAGGCCTAAGGGTTTCATTCGGCGCCTTTTCATCCTCGCCAGCTTAACTCCCACTCGAGGAATTGAAGAAAGGGGCCTCATCGTCCTGTAACACATGATTAATACCCGACTTCTTCGGCTCTTCGTTAATCTGACATTATTCAGGTCTGCCTGGCTCACATGCGAACTATTCTAGAAGATGATTACGTGACAACCACGTTTCCGTCACCGATTAGCTCCGAAAACACTGCACGTGATCAGCAACACCGTTGTCAAAGTAGTCATTATTGAGACACATGCTCGATGAATCGGATGTGTCAGTAAACGGAGACAAATCAGAAGAGTATATTTAACAAGTTTCATTAAACGAAGCTCTTCTTGGAAGCATGTCACGAGACGGTTGATCGTCCAAACCATCCATTGGCTCGCCTAATGAGCTTTGACAGACAGGAGAAGATGCGGCAAATTCAATACCAGAGAAGGGAGACTGCTGTGTAACTACACAAGGAGCAGCTTCCTCGTCGTTACACCAGCGCCTACCGTGCAACACCCTGACTGGTGCCGCCTTGCTCGACTTGCTGGTACAACCATCACTTGAAGACGGCCGTCTCAATTTAGTGTCGCGACTACACCATACTACGCGGTCCTCCATCTCATCAAGCGCTGCCTTATGACACCATGCAGTCGTCGCCACTGTCCTTCTTAGCTCTTGTTTGATCGAGGAGGTGTCTAGTATTATGAGTGGCAAGAACGCTTTGATGGCGGCACAGGCAGTAGCAAGGATACGAGCAAGCCAGGCTTCATTATTTATTGCTCTGTTCAGAGTTAAATCCCAGCTGTACTAACAAACCTGCGTTAGAAGAGACCATTTTAGGACCTGTTAAAATACATCCTTGAGTTTGGGGACAATCATTAACCGAGCGAAACTTGATGCTGGTGATGTCTTAACCCAAAATATCTCTAACCGATGTTTCACGAATGAAATTTACGAGTGCAGTCATTTCTCGGAAAGTAAATAGCTTAGGAGTAAGTTTCACTATATTCATCAGAATTTAATGAGCGAACCTTTCACACAGGAAAAAACGTCGATGAAGGAAAGCCCAATAAATATCGTATGAAGTAAAGGTACACTTCCTACACCCAGGAATGAATAGGTAGATCCCTCCAAGTTTCTACTCATTCTTACCAAGATAATAGTGATTTTAAAAAAATAGTTTCACAGAAATAAACCTTAGAATATCGACATCTAAAAAATTCAGGAATTCGAAGAACAAATAGAAATACCTTGCTTCACCTAACAAGGAGCATTAACAGATTGTGAGACAGTGGTTCTTGTGTGTCTCCACGGCAAACTGCACAAATTCCTACTTTTATTTCATAACATCTACTCAAATGTGCAATAAGGAATTCAAGAGCTAACAGGTAACTGAGTGTAGACTGTCAAATAAAAATGGGTCTACACACCGCTAGTGTATTATCAGAAAAGTTTAATTTTAAGTTGCGGAGAAAGAATTATTCCAGATACGACGGTGATTTATATTTAACTTGGAACTTGCTGTTCATTTTGAGACTCAGTGACTCATCAAGTACGTGAAGATTTACTGATAACGCTCCGAGTGCACATTAATGTGAAATGCTAATAAAAACTGGCACTATCAGTATAAAAAAAATATTATCAGCGTTCACTAAAACTCAATTAGAACGATGATGATTAGACCAAATGACTATAACTCCTTAAAACTCTATTAATACATTGGGTCCCAAAACATTCATTGGCGCATACGTGTGGAAATAGCAAATGAAATGGCCTACGTGGCAAAAATATATTGCCAGCAATTACACTTAAGATAATAACTAGTAGTATATAATTATTTCATCCAAAGGGGGAAAAAAACACGTCAGACAGAAAACACTCATAAATCTAGACAGGTCATATCGGGAGAATAACTGAGCGGAATAAACGAGAGGCTGTAAATTAAACGCGCGAAGAGTACAAGTCACTCTCGATGCCAGAGCTGTGAAGGTTATTTCCAATGCAAGTGGTGTGTAATTCATTCTCCGTCTGGTTTCTGTTCTTAAGATGGGCTCAACGCATCTCTTTGAAATGTTTTTGAAATGTCAAATCTCTTTGAAATGTCAAAATTTCTTTGAAACTCTTTGAAATGTTTTTTATTATTAAGCTCTTCAATTTTAGAATCATCGAAAAACGAGGGATGCTGCTAGATAGTATCTCGAATAAAACTGAAGTTGGAATACACAAAAAATGTTCTTATACATGCACGTCATTCGATCTGAGAAATGACTAGTTTGCAGAATTCGCCCGGGGTCAGCAACTAGCATCAAAATTCTGTTGAAAATTTGCACATCGTAGGTTACTTCGACTTTTATGCCTTAATACATGTCTCAATAACAGCAGCAGCAGATACTGAATTAGTTTTCGAACGTAACAAATAGTTTTAAGAAAACAGTATAAAAATAAGTTTGAGGCCCCATCTCCATTGCAAAAATATTTTCACAAAGGGCAAGAAGAGACCATTAAATATGGAATAAGGAAAATGTAAAATCTGCACACAAGGTGTTACCACACATAGAAACAAAGTTAGGAAGGACAAAAAAGACACAGATATAGCGAAGAAGGTAAAAAAACTGAAGAAAGCGAAGGGTGTAAGAAAGTAAGAAGTCCTGAATGCCTATTCATATAACTGAAGATACTTAATAGTATCCCCTACAACCATCCGATATACAAACCTAACTAACCAGAACCTATTGCCTATCTGAGAAGAATCAAAATGTTTCACACATTAACTAAATTCATAAAAAGGTTCAATATCTCGGTCATTGACATTTGAAACCCTCAAAGAGATAGAACGAATTTTAGTACGTGAAAGCAATGCATTTCGTTATTTTTAGAAACACAGACACGATAGCTCTCAAGCCACAGTCTGAAACCAAAGCTGGAGCTGCAAATGAGCCATTCCAATGCCTAGAAAGAATGGTCGCCGAAGGGGCACGGGACGGGTGCGCGCCGAGGGTCAGAGCAAGGAACAATTACCTTCAAAGATGCCGAGCATGTGGAGGAGGGACGGCAGGTGGGGGCTGCAGCAAGCGCAAACTTCAAGACGTCCAAAACAAGCACCAAAAAAGAGTACGGCACAACGAAATGCAACTTCAAAGAGACCCGAAAACAATAGAAATTCTGTTAGCGGACCTAACACCAACTTCACGAGATGTAACTCGCTTCATTGCTAAATTAAACTACGACAGAGTTGGTCTCATCTCTTTCAGAATTTACGACAATGGAATACAGCGAAATCTGAAAACAGATCATTCAAAAACTAAAAACTGTCAGGGCCACTTAAAAGACACACAAGGGAAAGACAGAAAAGAAGAAGCATTTAAAAATAAAGCTCTTACACTAAATCAAAACGAAGCAGTGACATTTCTATGGAACATTGCATACATTCACGCATGAAATGTTACTATGTCAGATATCGAAGTAAAACATGTACGATTCACCATAGTAAAATAGCGTCAATACAAAAAAGCGGGGAAAAATAGCGTAAAATTGTCTAAATACTCAACACTGAGCCATTTTACGTCATCTTCGAGAAATCTTCGTAGTCTTACTTCGTGGAAAACTATACATATCAGAATTGCAAGTAAATTATACCAATCCTCTACATGAGTTAGAAATAGTTCAGCACGAAACGACGATCCACACTGATACTCCACAACGTTTCTGATGTTCACCAATAATTGCAACGAGCCCTAAAATGCACTCGTCTTTCAGAACGCAAAGCGCATCGCTCCCAGTAATTTCAACACACTCTGACTGAACACCTGTTTATGGAAATAACTGAGCCGAAAACGCACGCTGTTCATTATAAAGTATTAACACGTTGATTGCGATTGGTTAAACTGAAGCTCAATATTCAACTTCAATTTTAAACAAACATTAACTGGGTCCACTAAAAACCATTTATTTTAAAAGATTCTTTAAAAGTGTTCAAACGACCATCATCGATGGTTCGCTTCCCAGCAGGAAAAACTTAAGCACTACCTAACGATGGGTCGTATTGCAAGTAAAGTGTTAACACCTTGACCGCAACGTGCGCCACCAAGGGTCACGGAGGGGATTTTCATAATGCTGCTGGCCGATCAGTAGCCACAACCTCAATTGTCACAAATACTTAGTCAAAGCTAAATGAAAACACGATCCAGTTAATGTTTGCTACTTTCAAAATTGCTAACTACATTTGACTTCAATTTGAGTTGAATATCAAACTACAGTATAACCAATTGCGGTCAAAGTGTTGAAGCACTCCCCAAAAGCCGAGCATGAGCAAGCGGGGAGGCCGGCACTCACTCGACAAGGAGGCATTTGGGGTCACCCACGCTACGGAGGAGGCCCAGGGAGCTGCATCTCTGGAACAGTTAGGAATTCGGGGCATTTCCAACTACGTGGTTGATGCCGCCTCTTTCCGCAGCTCTTGCTCTCTTGCTCTCCACATCCGTCATGTACTGAAGAATATCAAACACACTTCGTCAACAGTGAGGTGCGACCTATCAGCTTGGTGGAAACGTAATGTCCGATTTAAAGATCTCGAGTACAAATGAATTAGCCAATGACTATGGAAATATTTATTCATTATCATACTCTCGATTGCTTTCAGTAATCTCATTCCACCTTTCAACCAGCTTATTAACACCTCGCTTACGAAATTCTGTAGGTTTCGAGTCAAAATATATAACGTCAACTCTTTTTCCATTTCTTCTCTTATTATTAACTTAAGCTCACTAAAATGATTCTGTAGTTCTCGGGACAAATGGAAATCAGAAGCAGGTTGTATGGGCCACGTCAAACAGTCTTGCAATTTTCCTAATGGTAACAGTAGGATACTCGAACACAAGAACATTCAACTGAGCGGAATCAAGTGTTCTTTCTTGAACGCCCATCTTTGGCAGATCTTTTAAAGTGAAATCCCCACTTCGAAAGCGAAAACATTTCCTGCAACTTCTTCGTTTCCTACATCATCCTCGTAAGTGTTCTGAATAGATTTTACTATCGCACTTGCATTTACACCTTTTTGAAACTCGTACATCAGAACATTTCTTATACGATCTTTACAAGGGACAAACATGGATGCAAGTTAACGCTAAGATTTTTGAAAGAAAAATGTTTGGTGTACTTTCGTCACAGAAATACGTTCCACTCATAACAGTGTGTAAATAATTGACAAATCTCATTTTAAACATCCGCTCTAAAATTTGTATGTTACTATTGCACTATCCTGATATGTACACTAAACAGCAGAAAAGAACTTACACAATATAAAATAACACTATATAAACAAAAAGGCTTCCTTAATCCATATCGTTGATACATGAATTTTTAGCATAAAATGCAGTTCAGCCTTGATGAATTTCTTTGTAACGCACACCAAACGTCAGTGATTTGAGACGATATACAAGAAAAAATTTATTGTATTTCACAAGTTTCAAAAAGATCTCAAAACCAAACAAATAATCAACATTCTCTCTTACACTAAAATTAGGAAACGTCAATATTTAGAGTTAAAGCTGTATTTCACTGATTTCTGTCAAAACTCGCCAAAGTTCCAAGCCCTGAGCTAATTTTTTCGCTAGCTATTGCTACCAACCAAATAGTCATCCTCTATTCTACCTGAAATGAATACATATAATACATTACCAATCCAAGAAACCGTCGTCTTCTACTGCCACCAACTACAATTCTAATAAAACTAACAAGTTGCCTTTTTTGACAACGCAGAGAAAACCATGTGACCTAAACGGTTGCTGATTCAATACTAGACTTTATTGCTTACTGTTTCTTTCCATAAAATGAATCATTGTCTCCGAAACAAAAACTTTTAGTTCTTCATCAAAAGGGAGCCATACAGAACAACGCAAGCACGCTACAATGAAAAAAGCCTGTTAAATAAAAAAATACTCAAGATTTTGATTTAAAAACTGTCTCTTTGTTGTACAAAATACATCAGGTTCGAAAATAGCAATACGGAACGATAGCACCAGCGTCAGTAGGACGGTGTCTTGGAAATGAGTGGGTACCGGGGCGGATGTAGCAGGAGGGTTATCATTTAACACATGGTGAGCAGACGTTCAGAAGTTGCCAGACGTGTGGAACATGACGCCCTTCATTGAAGTCCACATCTCGGACTGCATTTCACAACTGCTTGGCAACAACAATGTCACAAGGTTTGGTGAGCTAAAGAATTCTCGAAAGCGACATAACTAATCAACCACAATTGGCACAATTGGTATGCAACAGAATCCCAGAAGTAGACACCAAAATAAAACTTGAACGCGATGATCGGCATTTAAAACTGCATAACTTCAATGTTCAGTAACATCCCAGATACGTGGGATTACCTACTCCACACGACTGCAAGATTTTACAAACCATTCAATTTTATACAAGCAACAGATTACCAAAAGCAAAAACGTTTTGTCATAGGAGTTAGCGTAAATTCCAAAAGCAGCAAACGTAATGCCCTAAATTACTTTTCAATAGAAAAAAATTGTACGACATGGAGAACGCACACCCACGGGTCCAGCTGTGAGCTACAAGTATGAAAGAGTATTTCTGAAATGAAGCACATGCAAAACTCAGGGAAGCAGAAGTTGGTATGGTGTGCAGTAGCGAGAGCGGAACCCGGTTGGCTGTAACTCTGAGGAGAGGAAGTGTCGCATAGCTGATGTATTTAGAGCCAGGGATGTGTTTAGTGCGCGGGTATCTCGCGCGCTGGCTATTTCTGGCAATTAGGCCTAGCGACGCTACTCTGCGGTTGCCACTGTTGTCTCAACACCCCAACAAGTTTACGAGGATGGATAGGTAAACTGATGTTCCGCAACAAACGAGGTATTTGATAGAGCATGGTGATGAAATATTTTGCTCGGTTCGAAACAAAGACAAATTATAACGCAAAGTGTGATGTTTACACCACTTAAGACCTCTAGAACTAGAGTGTTGCTGAGTGAGAGATTGTACAGAATAAGCATGCTCTCAATACAAGCGCTGGATTTCAATCTCGTTGGTGCATTGGCGTGCAAAGCGTCAAGTGAGGAAGACAGTTGTGGAAGAAAGAAACATAATAGCTATTTGTTTAACAGACTATAATGATCAGAAAATAGCCGGTTCAGTGATCATTTTTTGCAGAAGAACCAACTAATTTTGACGAGAAGACACGCGGATTAACTATCAGGCATGAATGTTTCATTCTTAACGGTGTAATTTTTATTTGAACTTCCTCCAACAGGAAAATCATATAATAAATACTGAATAATATTCTCGGAAGATAGCGCAAAGTCATACTTCAATGGTAAACATTTAAAAATAACCCAAATAATATGTGAAATATATCCAGGACATTTGTAGCGAATGCTGAATAGGATAACGTAAAAGTCATCATGGAAACTATTGCCGATCCTTTCAATAACACGTTCTAAGTTGTCATAAGTTCATGAGCAACAGATGCGGTGGTCGTTCAGAGCTGCGCAACTAATTCCAGAGGCCTATAAAAATGAAAGCGGAACGAATCAGGTTTGTTTACTCACCTTCTTCTTTTCAGCACTCGTCTTCTCAATCTTGTCATGGTTAAACCTGCAACAAAAATTACTATTATTACCATTATCATAATTTTTATCAAACAAATATTTCATTATCATTATCCTCGCTTTCAGTTTACTCTCACCGTAAAAACCCCTATATATAAAGGCACGCTGCATTGACACATATGCACATAGCACGGTAACTGCTCGAACTTCAAACCCTTCATCAGTAAGCAATGATCTACACACGAAAACGGCATAGCAACTGCGATACATAAAGGGCGATTTGTACAGGCCATGGCTTATTCAGGCAGGGAACACTGATTGTGCAAAATATAAACTATAGACCAGAATTGTAATCGTCGAGGTGTTGACCTTCAAAAAGCGTCACTAAATCCATGACTCAACAAGGCACGCCAACATGGATGGCAGCAATGCTTCTTCTTTCACTCCCTTCTTCACAAAATTGAGTTTCGAGATGTCGAGCACATGTTCCTCAAAATGAAACAAGCGCAGAAGGAGACATGGTCGATAAGACGCTGATTCAATCGGGTTTGCTCACAGTCCGAGGTAATAATAGGGCATGGTATCTTTAATACCTTTCCAGTTTACGGCAAGGCATATTTTTACACAGAGACTAATATTCCCAAAAAGTTTCGTTCGTCACTCAGGCTCTTATCCAATCCGGAGGCGAGTTAACCTCGTTATTCGAGTCAATTGATGACAGTACGGTAAACATACGAGAGTCCTCTTCCAGTCGGTCTGGAAATGATGGTTCCACGATATTAAAAGTCATTAGAGCCGTGTGACACAAGCGAAGATAAGCGTAACAAGGAGCGAGGAGAACAGAGAGGAAGGGTCACATTATGCGCCAACCGTCTATAATGCAATAAGTGAGCGTTCCAACACGCTTCGCAAACGGAACGAAACAATTTGACACAGAAGCCAGTGGCTGGAGAACCCTGCGACGACCGTCATTCCTCCCTGGGCCGTAGCCGCTCTTTTTACACTCGATTATCGCGCTCGGCCGTACATTGGTGCTCCACACCTCATGCCATCTCGTTGAAGTACTCCCAATATATAACTTAAATAGAAACTTTACACACACAGTGAGACTTTACTCAATACGCTGTGTTTTTGAAGAATCATTCCAGTTCAGGTTTAAGACGTAGGACATCATAAATTTTTGGATCCACTCCAATCAATTTCTCAAAATGAAGCACTAAGACGATCAAATGACGTCACTCACATCAACATGAAGTGCAATACACCTCGAAAACATTACCTGTAACTAAAAAGGTTTTCGAATACAAGAAAACGCAAAAACAATAAGCCAATAGAAGACATTAGCGTCACTGGCACAATTGGGAATGGAGAATATCACTATTCGTACTGTGAATATCACATTTTGTGCAAAGCCGCCAAGCGAGAAGTGTTATCATGAGAAAAAATCGATGACGTCCGTCACAAGAATCGTGCAAATCAGGCGTTGATAAGCAAGATAAGAACAACATGAGCAGGTAGTGCAGGCGCTAAAGGATGGCTAGAAATATCATAGCGAGGCTAAATAGAGAGCATAATGAAGCCCCCAGGCCAGGAGAGACAATAAGGCTAGGTGGTGGTGAGCAGCTAATTCTTCGGTGACTTCAGCGATATCGCTCGAACCTCTTCCCGCTTCTCTCTTCACACTCAAGTCCAGCACTCCGGCAGATAGCAAACTGACAGTACCTCGCATATACCGAATTACTTTATCTATTCATCAATGAAGCCGCACAAACAAGTTGCAGTACGCGTAACAAAAAGAAAACCCACTTATTTGATGGCGGAGGTGTGCGCGGTGATGGGTGCAGCAGCGGCGGCGGCGGCGACGGCACAATACATGCCGCGTCGCACAGCTGGCAGCCACGCCGCACTCGCTAAAAACAAATCTTGAGCCTCAAGAAGGCACTAAATAAACAATGTTGTTTCCACCAAGTACATGGAATATTGCCAACTTTCAGTTTAAGCGGAACTCAAGAACTCGGTTGTGGTTAAGGTTTTACACCCATCATTTGTTTACACTTGGAACGCAAGCCCGAAAGTGAAAAAATAGGGCTGAGAAGGTGTATCGTGAACGCGCGTGCTGTCCGTCAAAGACTAGGGAGGTCTGGGGGTCTCTTCGAGGGTCGAGAGCAAGCCGGGATTGTGGGATGGTTTGGCGGATTTATGAAGGACGCCTGGACACATGCCTAATGCCGTGCCTTTAAATTAATCATCGCTCATCAAAAAAACACGGAAACAAGGAATTGGATCATACGCTGCAAGTATTAGGCCAATACTGTAGCTGCGATGGGAGCGAGAAAAAAACGGGATAAAAACGAAGAGGAAGGCGAAGAGAGAAGTTAGATGATAGACTGAGGACAATAATGTAGGGGCTAGGGGGGCAGGGGCGATTGTCGGGACGGGTTTCAATGCTGGACATCTCAGTCATTAACTCCTCAACACCAATACCTTCGGCGGCGGACTGCGCACCACCAAACTCAGACGCCTCCTGGCTCCCAAAACTCTCTCGTTAACCAAATATTAACCGCTTTAGGACTCGCTACAATGCGCTGTTTCTTACTGCTTGAAAATTATTTCAATTCGCGCCCGTAATTGTACCCTTTCTTGGAGGAGTTTTGCAGTTGAAATAATTAATACAACGAAGAGTTCGTTAGAATTGGAATGATTGTTTAAAGACAGCAAGTCTTCAGAATAGTTCACTTTCTTTCACTCATGGTTACATACTTGAGACTCACAACATTACTACGGAAGAGTAACACCTAACTGCGGGCGTTCCCCTATGCGACGAAATCACGTTTTGAAAAATTTAAAAACGATGCTACAACAAACGGTGTTGGAGCTCTATTTCTTGCCAACTAGAGTAGGAAATAAAAAAATAAACAAATACAGCACCATCAGCTGCGTAGAAAAACGTTTTTGAACACCTTACGTTCAACTTGCTAACTAGAAAACAAAACAATTCACGCTGAAATTCTCGGTAATTGTGGCATAAATGTCAGAAAATTATTGTGAACGTCCAGAAATTTACACGCTTCTTCGACAAAGAAGAGGGAGGATTGGACGATTTTCGCTACGAACAGTTGTCACGGATTGAACTCTTAGATGATGGCTTCCTTCTAACATATGACAATCCGCTCACTTCACCCCATCTAGGAATTCCACAGCCTAATTAGACTAATGTATATCGATTTTAGTCTCACGCACGCTCAAAAACTATTTCCTCCCTAGTCAGGCAAGTCGTTTCAGAAGCCTCCCTACTATAAACAACATCAATTGTACTCATATTTTCGAGCATCGTTCATCTCTGTCACAGTAATCCAGTACAAAATGAACGTTTTGGCTGATACATGTCATGAGATCATTCTAATTTGCTTGTAACATACGCCAATTAATGATGAATTTTATTTCTCATTTAATTTTTTTTGTCATAGACAACGGGAATAGGACATGAACACCAACCATACGGTGTTGAAAATGTGAAAACATGCAGAAAAAGTAGCTTAATCAGGCAGTGATTATAAAAAAGTCAAACATGAGATTACATGCAGAATTAACGAAAAATGTTGATAGAATTCGAAATGATACTCTGAACAAGACTCGCCGTGATGAGACAGAAATACTGACTCTAAAACTGTCGTGTTCACAATCAGATTAGATTAGATTAGTCTTTAGTTTTAGTCTCCCTAGCCGCAGCAACAAATGCGATCCAAAGAGAGGAAGGAGGAAGGCACCATTTAGTATGGAGTTAAGGAAACGCGGAATCTACGCAGAAAGGACATAGAAACAGTAAGTTGGGAAAGAAGATTATGAAACAAGATCAAAGTTGAAGAAGGAAGTAGTAGGTGTTGAAAAACAGGACAGCAGTGAACCGAAAAAAGGGTGGTCCATAACAAAACAAAATCCTATTCTACTGTAACAAAAAGAAAGCCTACCTAACCTTTAGCTCGGGCCCTCACATAGTCCCCCTGGGAGCGCCAATTCCCATAGATACAATAGTTGTATCCCCCTGAGGGGCATGTGTTCACAATCAATTGATGAGCAAGGAAGAGTCGTGAGATTCAACAATAACATAAGCCATCGAAACAAATAGTTTTCACGCTTATGATACGTCACAGAAAAACGACTCTACTCCACCTCACACAGACAATTGCAGAACAGTAACTTGCTTGAAGCTTTATCAGAAGATTTGAAAGAAAAATACAGCCAACAGAATAGCCAGATGTCGGTATCGAGCAGCAAAAAAAAAAGTCCTAAGTTGGAAGCTGAAATGGAGAGCTACATTTTCCTGCCTGAAACGAAAAGCTCATAATTCCCTGCAGAGCATTACAAAAGGCTTTACCTCGGATAACTTATTATCAATTCCCTTTATAAATGGGCACAGCCCACATCCTACAGCTCTGGAGCAGAAGCTTCTATCGGCACAGGAATGAGCGAAGAGATGATTTGTATTGAAAGAAAATCATAGAATTGGTTTAGCAGCACACTTTCCACCATATATGCACTCAATCTTCTAACATTTCAGCATCAGTCGAGCAGGTGCGTTTGTGCACCATAACGCATTTCGGATGGAGTAACCTAGATAAAGTGGAGCACACTTAAACAGTAGATTACACCAGCCCGCCAAGTGCAAAAGGTCAGATTAACATTTTAATATAATTAGCATATACTTAGCTTCTTCACAAGTAGCTATACGCTAACAAAAATCGGAACTGACGATATCCAACACTAGGTCTGATTATAAGTTACTTAAAGCTTCTATAACCACAACAAATGTTCTTCCAAGAGAGGAAGAAGGGAAGCACCGTTTAGTATGGAATACAGGGAATCTATGCACTAGGTGCTTTCCCCCACCCTGTGGATGTAAATAGCAGGATCGAAAGAAGTTGAAGAAGAAAGTAGCAGTTGCAGAAAAAAAGAACAGGAGAGAACCCGAAACTGATGATCCGTAAGAAAAAAATCCATTTCAATCAAAGGATGGCCAACGAAACCTCGTATCTTCCCCTGAGAGCACAAGTCCTATAGATACAATAATTGTCTCCCCCAAACGGAGATACCAAAATAGAAATGAGCTACACAATTAGCTTCAAAAGAAACTAATGACACAATTTTTTGCCACGGAAACGTGAATATAATTGGGACTGTGCACCTCGCAAACGCATACATATGGTTTCTATGCTGAACGCAAGTGTCCAACACCTGTGAGGCGGCAGCAGGCACGGAGCAACTGTACTGCAACTCAAGGACACAATCCAGATATTGGGACACAAAAACATAGATGTTCATTTCAATGACATCAATAGCAAAGAATGCAGTACTACGTCTTTGTCGCCTGCGTTTCATTTCAGTAGAATCTACAAATAACACTTCCCGTCAAATTTTCGGGTCGCAACACTGAATTGTGTCGAAAATAAGAAATCGATAGAGAAATCACACAATTTTGCCATTATTGCGAGTTTGCAATACACTAGTGAATGCACGATTTATTTTCGATTGTCAGAAACAATTGAGGTTTGTCCATCGCATCCTAGTCTTCTACATGAATATATGCACAGTGAGAGCACTAAGTGCCCAAATCTACACTTGCAAATCAATATTATTATTCAATAAAAAGAAAACTCAAACTTTCAGTCAAACGTTCAATACCTCTATAGAGAAAGAGAAAAATTACAAATAATTCAATATAAATGCTATGAACTTTCTCCTAAGTCGGCATCAATACACCGAGAAGCCACCAATCATGTTTGACTTCATTCAGCTTTTTTAGGTCTCTCATTGGTAACCAATTTGTAGATTCGCTACCCCAACGCGTGGGGAATGCAAGAAATTTGTATACCAATCATGATTAGCATACGCCGCATTTTCAATTATAACAGATTAGCGATTCTTTTATCGGACTATGTCTCCAGATAAAACGATTTTCAATGATTTAAACATTTATATATATATAAATTTTCCAGGTGATAAACGAGTAATTAATACACTTGGTATAAAAATTAAAAGACTTATTACCGAGAGAAACTTTTAACACATGTTTTAACAGGAAAATTGCAAGACGGAACACTTTGCTTCCGTATACACATGCATTCACACAATATAGACACAATACATACGAACAAATACATACAGAACGCTAAACTTAAATGGGAAGATCGTTGAATGTACCCGACGGAAACAGAAGACCAATCAAGGGTGAAGTGGGAGAGCCAAGCGGCAATCCCTACATTTGCGACGTTATTAATGTTGATAATGAATATTCTCACTACTGAAGGATCACCGAGCACCAGTTTCATTAGGGTAACAGAGCACTAGTTTAATTCATGTAATAGTTGTTTCATAGAAGAAAATGCGTCTAACATATTATTCAATTACCAGTTTAGTGATGACGGGTGGCTAGAAATATGAACGAGTGTGAGTCGAAAATAATAATGGACTGTTATGGTTGCATACCCTCGCGGCCGCACCACACAGGGCAGACGTTTTGGGCACTCTACCCGATGCTAACAGTGCTTTCGCTCAAACTCTACTGTAGCAAGTGGGTAACCACTTCTGGGCATCCCGTAAGAGCAATAGGAACAGACGTGTTTTAAGAACCAATAATTTGCAATAATAAATAGTAACATCCGAACATACCTCTAAAGCCTATCATCTTATTACTATGAAAGATTTTCTCGCAAGAAATAAAGTAATGCCAGGAAGAAGTAATGTAAAGTTAGAAAGAAAAAGAGAAGTATTTATTATTTTTAAATTAGGTGTGTGGAGTCCGTCACGCGAGGAAGAGGGAAGCGTACGCAGGAGGCGTTTGAGCAGAGAGGGCAACCGAGGTTGATGCGAGTGCCTCAGAATTTCCTCGAAAATTTCAATATTTATCTCATTTAGTTTGTAATGAATTATTTCTCCCTCTAGAGATCGTGCAGGATTTGAACAGGAGCGCTAATGCAGCACTTTATCATTCGTCAATAAACCCCGACAAGGTTCTGCCAGAAATAAGGATACAGGTAGAACTTTGTTCGAATATCTGCACTCACTCGAACCATATTTGGCGTTTATCCATCACTGTCAAAGAGCTGAAGGTATGTGTTCATGCGTTGAATTTAATGCACAGTACGCAGCAAGACACATCCATCAATTAAGACACTGCGAAGATTTGCGATAAAATATATAACACCCAATGTGATATATTTCTAGTTAACTCCTGAGCATAACATTCCAGGAAAACCTTAGAATAACACTTGAAGAATGACTCATAGCGGATTTACTATTACAACTCAAGACGATAATGCTCTCACAGATAGCTCCTTCTGCATTTCGAGCCATTAGTGTAAAAGTTAAGCAGTGTCGTGGACAGGAAAAAAAAACCTAACTATGGAAAGGAGATTTTCATCTCTAACCCACACGTATGTACATATGAGGCAAGCGTAAGCAGGTGTGATCTGACAGCCCGCAACATAAGAGCATTAACACTCACTCCCGAGATCATTGGATGCCGCACTCAGTTAAGGAAAGCTAGCAAGGTAATTTCAACACGTTGCAAGCAGTTAAGTTGACCACACAGCACTCAAGGGGTGACGCGCACGATGTGGCAGTCCGTAATTTGAGGGCACTTACTCTCGCGCACCGGACAGCTCGGCTCTTCATAAAGCACCACGACGCATTCTAGCGACCAGCAGCAGCAAGGAGCGCTTCCTAACTATAGCTTTGATCGCAATCAAATTTAGGAGCGAGTGATTGCTAGGTAACGCGATTGCCTCCTCAGTTCAGCGAGTGGAAGGCGCTCAACACAGTGCTGCAGATTCGACTTGCCTGCAAGATACGATGCCGCTGAACGGGCCTCACTTGCTAATTGAAGCGAATCCTTCCAATACTACACTCTCGACGACAACAACTGCTCAACAATAAACATCTCGCACGAACAAGGACGTAAGTTCTCCAATAAGCAATTTAATGGGTAGATAGGAATCGATAGCAACCAATTCAGCGACTGGAACTTGCTATCAATTCTAATTTCTTACAAGAGGGCCCACAAATCAATAACACTTCAGTAAAATTTTTCAAAAAACTAACTTATTCCTAACATGACTTAGTACCATCAATGAAAAGATCCCACGTGATTAATGGTGATACTGATCAGAACTTTTTTTTCAATTAAAACAAATGATTGTCAGAAATATCCAGCAGAAGAACGGGAATAACATAACCAAAAGAAATGAAGGCAAAACTTTCATCACACGAACCTGCCACGTGAGTCAAAATGATGTCAACGCTCTTCACAGCCCAGTCCTGTATTGACTTGGTCTGCACTGCTTTAAAAATGTGATCCAATGACAACGATCATTTCTAAGACAACAACAACGAAAAAAAATATCAAATGTGCTCCGATTGAAATTGAGTACCCATCTCAGAACATGATTACTTTAATTGATCGGCATAAGATTAATTTAAAAACTTACCCGCACGAAATTTTGAACATGGGTGACAGACTGAATCCATCAGCAGAACTACTAAAGCTCCACTCATTTTCGGTCATGACGAAATATCCCGATAATCGCTCGGTATGGACCATGCAAAGCAACCAGAAGTGGCAGCATTCGGAACGGAGCCAGGGCTCGGTTTCTCGGATCAAAGCTCTCACTAATGACTTTTTCGAGGAATATTGTATTGTGTGGCAGATCAGGGGCATTTCCTTCTCGACCCACGCGCACTCACTCACTCGATCGAGGAGCCGAAACGAGTCCCGCACAAGGTCCAAAGCTCGTCATCAAAGTGAACTCCTCGACCTCCGAGAGCACATTCCTAACAAGACCCCATACAGACCACACAAGCGGCGTACGGCTACAATACGGAATTGAAATATAAATGTAAGCATTCACGGTGTTTCTCGCGTGAGAAGGTTACTTCGAGAGCATTAACGTGAAACGCTAAGCTTAGAAAGTATAAGGTATATCTATCAAGAAAGTAATCAGTTATGCTACTAATGGAATACCTCGAGAATGATTGAACAAATGATTCGAACTACTGCAACACAATTGCACCTTATGCTTCTAACCAAAAAGTAAGGAAAAGAACGTAATTTAGCTCCATTACCGGAAAAAACTCACTTCCCGATCAATAAACAAACCTTCTTCCGAATGAGAGACGTTATGGCTCAGTGAGAACAGAACTCCTCACAGGCCGGTGCCGGTGCGTGGCGCCGTCTTACGCCGACGCTCGCTGGGTCCTAAGCACCAGTCCATGAGATACGGGAGAAGCTACCTTAACTTTTCAGCACAAAGGTACTCCCCAATGAGAATTGTTACTGGATTATGATATCTCAATAAACAGTGTCTCCACTTTAACAAAACTGATGGAAGAAGAAGAGGAAAACAACGAAGTTACAACAGTACAGTCTCATTAGATGAATGAAGCTTTCGCGGAACAACGAAACCTGATTTTAGTACGACAGTCTCACACATGGGAGAATTTCTCAAATTCATTCACCTATATAAATTCTGACTTCAAAAAGATTGGTGTTATATCCTAGAAGAATTCACATTTTCAGTTAAAATTCAAGAATGATAACTGTGATACGGAGTCAAAGAACACCCGATCCAAGCTGTATATACAAGCACTCTCGGTAGTGTATATCTAAGATCGCATTAGATATAATGATGCAACTGGCATCACATGCGTAACACTGTGTTCCACTTGAAGCTGAACAAGGAACTGCGGCGTGGGCACGCATGAACTGCGTCACCAGTGTCCATTTCGCAAGCCAACGTGGCTGAGCATGGAAGATCTGAACGCAATTTTCAAATCTTTTTCTGTCACTAGAGCACGAGCAAAACACCCCATATAAGAAACACAATTACATCATGTAACAGATGCATTAAAATACTACGCGTAGATTTCACCCAGGCCACACATCTCAAGTCCCACAGAAGATAGCGCACATTACAGTGAAGAAGAAGAATTGGTCTGATTTGCTCTCGAGTTGAGACGTAATGCCAGGAGACAACGAACACCATAGAGCACGGATGCGGCAAGCGCGTAAGAAGAAGGAAGACAGCAGGCTCAAGTGGGCCCAGCCTACAGGGTTTACATGCAGGTCACGCTGTGTCTGAGCGCCCAACAGCGTTTAGCATTGGAGAAGTGTTGCCGCGAGTCTTTATTAGGAGAGATACATGGGCGCACACCAACAGACTCTACAATAGTCACACGCCCTTGGCGTCCTCTCTCCTCGCTGTCCGACGGGTCCTTAAGACCGCAGCGTTTCTTAGCGTCCTCGTCAGCAATTTTGCACGGGATTTTTACCGCTTTGTATCTTGCTTCACTTTGAAAGTGATCGTGAATGCAAGCGTATTAAAATTGAAATAAAGTCGTACATAAAACAACCATGCATTTGCAGTTCGCGCTCACGTTCACGATTTTGAATACAGATGAAACATGAAAATTGCTGACATATTTTAGAGCAGCCGATTACCCTCAAGTTTAAGTTCTATAAATTATCAACTATTCCTTGGACAACCTAAAGTAACAAATTAGTTTAACAAGCCGTGAGCCTCAAATTGCTAGCGTGGAGATCGAATTACCATACAATAAGGTTGGCTTATCATTTACAGTAAAGCTCACTCAACTGTGTTCTGCATAACGTATGCTGATTGCGATAACAAAGAACCAACCGAGACTATTTGGAATGTTATTTCCATCGTCATTTTTGCACATCATATTTATTGCGTAACACAATAACTCATGAATTCGAACACACAAACCATTAATATGTATTAAAATTAAAAACGCAAATACAAAGATAATCATACTCTCCTTCCTGTTCTTAGTCCTATCAGATAAGATGTTGAGTTAGTATGAGCCTCCCTAACCATAAAAAAGGTGTTACAAAGGAAGGAAGGCACCATTTAAAATGGAATAAAGAGAACGGGGGATAAATGCACAAGGTGTGTTCCACACAATATTCCCTGAACACAGCAGCAGCCAATTAGTAAGTAGTACATAAAACACGAGAAAAGTTGATGAAGAAAATCGAAGATGCTGAAAAACAAGACAGCAAACCGAAAGAGCCGTCAGAACAAAAGCCACATTTAATTTCAACAAAAGTAAAGCCTGTCTAACTTATAATTCGGGACCTAGCATCTTCCTCCTGGGAGCGCTAAGTCCCATGGACACAATAGTTGCATCCCCCTGAGGGGCGTCTATGGCCCGGAACACTGGGCTATCATCCGACGGTAAATAGGCGCTAGTAGAGTAGCGCTACCGTCAGTAAGAGCGGCATACTAAATAGCGCAGGGCGCACGCATGCAGAGTGCACAAGTAATCGCGTTGAGTTCAATTACATCACTCTATTCTCTTGGTGTTATATCCCTTTTCTCCACTTATAGGGTTATCAATTAAGGTTTACTATACGTTAATTCCAAACTAAAAATATTTGTCAAGACTACCTGTACACACGTTTACATGTGGCTTGGTTTGTTCCATAACTCGTATCTTGGCTCGAATTCTATTTAAAATTATTCAAAGCTAAAACAATTTCATGCTAACTCCATTGAATTCGTTAAAGTACATCAGGTTCACACCTTCGAAAACTGTTGAAAACTGGAATCGTAATATTTATACACGTACTAAACGTGCAAGAAGCAAGCTGGTGCGATAGAGAAAAGGCTTTGTGATTCCTTAGTACAATTTCAATTAAAACAAGAATAACGGCGTTAAGGGAGACTGATGAACGTTATCGAATCGAGAAAGCGCTACTTTGCAGTCGCATTAACTATCCAACATATTTCAGTAACGATGATAATTATCGTAGACTATTTGATACCTACAATACAACAGAACAGAGGAAGACAACTTACAGCTGAAGAATTAACCTTGACGTCTACAATTAACTCTTCTACAACAGACGAAACTATATAAACGCGTGCGAAGTTGTAACAGCAACAGCAGCTACACCACAAAGACGATTCGAAATATACCATATCTCTACAGCGCGTATTGTCATAGAAGACGCCATGGTGTTGAGACCGACGATCACAACAGAGCGCACGATCCACATTTGAGAAGCCATCAATTAACGAGATCACCAGCCAGAAAGAATGCGATGCGGCAGGCAAAGATTTGGAGGAGGAGACAGTCTAGCTCTGTCTCCCTCTGTCAAGACGGTACAGGTCGTTGGCACAGCGTCAGCAGGTGTGCGCGCGCGAGTGTCACTCTGCACCACGCCAGAGTTGGCACATGTGACACAGGCGGGCTATAATCAGCCCCAAATTGACGCAACAGGCATCGCTTGTGCCTCGCAGCCCAGGTGTGGACGAACGTACGCCGGAGTTTACTGATGCTCGTGCGTTCCGAGTGCACTGGCTGTCGCACAAATTAGAGTGTGGGAGAATCAGAGATTCATTAGAACTAACAATTTTATGGAGGTCCGAAAGCATGCGAAGTCGTTCACCTAGAAAGCAATATCACTGCGCGGACATGTTAGAAACCAATACCAATGAATACCAATCTCTCTTCTTGCAAAGGAGCCTAAAACGCCGATCGCTTGTTATGCACTTAACTTCACGGTGTACACAAGAAATGAACCGAGGACTATAGAAAGAATAATATTGACATCTATTCGAATACGAAGCTTTTGATACTGCACCAGACACACAAAACTACTCTTAGAAAAAGACATAAAAACTTCCAGGGGAGTCCGTGGCAGCGCCCCTGAAATACAGGGAATTATGTCCCAGCTCCAACACAAACATGTTGTTAAGCAAAGACAAATGCTCTACACCAAACACAGTCCACCAAGACTTTAATGCACATGACATTTAAAAGCTTAGAGATGAGTAATAGCGATCTCTTCCCAGTCCTACATTGCACTGAGTTGGGCGCAAAAATATAGCGATATAATTCATAAGAAAATAAATATTAGTACCAAGGTGAACTGAATGCGGTACACGTGAAGAATTGTAACATCACTGGTTAGTCGCCATTCTCGTGATCCAGTTACCTAGTCTAGATAAGGCCGCTTATACTGATCACTTTCTGTTAACAACTCGCTCATGCACTCCTATTCACGTTTTCCTTAGTACCATATTACTCGTGGAAGTGGCATTAGTAGCATGTTTAGCAACCACGTTAGCATTAGTCCCATGTTGCACACGACAGTAACGAGATACAATGTTCAGCAACCACGTTAGTCTCAGCATCATGTTGCACACGACAGTAACGAGGTACAATGTTCAGCAACCACGTTAGCAATAGTACCCTGTTGCACACGACAGTAACGAGGTACAATGTTCAGCAATCGCGTCTCATCCCGTAAGACCTCGCATTAGCGCCCCAGGTGTAGCGGTTGGCAAAAGAGTGTGCTCAGAGTACCATCCATCTGCATGTGGCGCACGCCGCACTCAACGAAGTAATGAATTTATGGCCGTGTTCTGAAAAACGACGTCCATTAACTTCTTTGCCAAGATGTCTCCGTCCATCGGAGAACGCACTTCAGAGAGAACCAAAGGGCGGGTCTTGGCAGCGATATGAAGTCATTAAGCAGCAGCAGAGAACAAGACTACCATTAAATGGGGGCTCCTAGAACAAAAGCTCGTAGCTTTACCTCTAACATTTCCCCATCCAATGGAAGTAAGAGCTCGTTGAAGTCAACGTGGGACTCTCGTTTGCGATACATACCGATAAAACCAGCTCTGATGGTAATGAGTCAATGGTGTAGACTGTAGAGTGAACCACGAAGGCGCAAGCTTTATACCACAAAGGTGCAATAGCGAAAAGTTAGAAGGGAAAAGCAAGCCGAATATCGTGAAAATGTAAACATGAAAAATGGTCTATCAATAGCCGAAAATATGAAATTGCCGGTTTAAAAAGATTATACGCAAAGAAACAAAGTTAATTTCAATTGTTCCTTCAAAAATCAACGGAACAAAAACTTCACTAGAAAAAAATAGTTGGATACACCCGTAAGTGATAGTTCTGGAAAACAACATAACATAGATGACGTTCACATCATAGATAAATACTCACACAAAATAAGAACTATTACAGCATTCCTGAACCGTGGAAGCATAGCAAGCCTCGCACCCTATTGCGCGACAAGCGATGAAAATCGCCCATTCCAAGGTTACTCTTCGATGAACCTAAATAACAAAGCTGTCCTAACTAACCATAGAGACGAGAAAATAACTCATGATGCGTCTCCGCAGACGACTTTTTCTGACATCCGAACAAATGTTGCATGGCAAAGCTCAAGGTCTGCTAGGTATCCGATGAGAGAAAAAGCTATAAGGAAATGAATAAAATTTACTTTACCACCTTTATCATCCACATGCATACTTGAGCTACCAAAGCAAAATTCATTACTTACTAACAAAACTAAATTAAATTTATCGACGAGTATACGACGGACTCCAGGAATGCGGTTCGACAACCGACCAGATTTATTCTGTCGAAGTAAACCTACACATCATAGCATGTGCACGTCTGTAAGATTTGAATAGACTTGAAACCTCGCTAACCATAAAAAGTGTTCCAAAGAGAAGAAGAAAGAAGGCATTTTTTAGCATGAAATTAAAAGAACGGGTAATCTAAGGTGTGTCCTCATACCCTGCACACAGGAACAGCAACATTGGAAAAATTTCATGAACCACGATAAAAGTTGAAGAAGAAAGTAATAGGTGCTGGAAAAATGATACCAGTGAACAGAAAAAAGATGGCCCATAAAGAAACCGACTTAAACCAAAGGAAGGCCAACCTAACCTTCAGCTCGAGACCTTACACCTTTCTCTGGCAAGCGCGAATTCCCATAGATACAACAGTTGCATCCCCTGAGGGATGTGTACTTCTGCAAGCAGAACTTGTAACTCTCAAACTAGAATCTTTACAATATATGCTCAAGTTTTCTCTTGTACAACAGATATTGCACTCCATACCGTCCTTCTCAGGAAGCAAGATTGTTAGCGTCATTAGTAAGCCACTATCACTTCACACGACGACATCGTGTCCTACAACAATGACATGGGATGCGAACGTTAATTCCTGGCTCGGCCTCAGTTTCGTGTACAACACATGAAAAACAAAAAGGCACAATTAGCTAGAAAACATCGTAGAATATAGAACTTACATGTTTCGACTTGTGAGGACACAACGCTTAAGTGATACTCGAGGATACTGTACCTTGCAAGATTGTGATAAAAAACAATCTCAAATTTTAAAATAAAAAGAAGTGCGTTCGTTCTAACTCTCCGTACATCGATCACAAGTTTCAACGGGCGCTTGAGACAGGCAACCATCAACATCTTAATTAAGAGACTGAGGCCAGATTGTTACAGAGAAACACAACGCGGCCAAACATAAAAGAAATAGAGGAACTCATCGACAAAACTTACAAACGAGGGAACAACGAAGATAAAGGTAGTGTTTGAAACAACACTCACGAACTACAACAAAAAAAATAGAACTCGGAAACAGGGTGACCAAGAGAGAAATGCAATCAAGGTAGAACAACATCCTCCCATACATTCAACAACTACGAAGGCAAAGAGAAATTGGACCGCTCAACAAAGACAACATACGTAAGGATGATAGTGCTAAAATTTACACATGAAAGCAGACTGCTCAGCCCAAAAAAATTTCCTCGGGAAAGAGCGGCCTACAATAACTCAAGCATTAAAACATCGTGAAAAGCCGTGATTTGTGCGATTTATCCCTTCCCTCTAATGACATGGACTGCAAAAGTAGAAGATTAGATTAGATGTTAGTGAAAGCCTCCTTAACCGCAACAGAGGCGATCCAAAGAGAAGGAGGAAAGCACCATTTCCTATGAAATTATGGGAACGCGGAATCTATGTACAAGGTGCATAGAAACACCAAGTTGAAAAAAAAAATTTCTGAAACAAGATGAAAACCTATTCCATTTCAACAAAAGGAAGGACTACCTAACCTTTAGAACAGGACTTCACATATTCTCCCCTGGAGCGCTAATTCCTATATACACAATAGTTGTATCCTCCTGAAGGGGCAGCAGAAGTAGAATTTCTTCAGCGCATTCATCTCTCGATCACAAATACTTGATGAACGAACATCCGTGGGATGTTCTTCAAAGCTTCAAATGTACTAATATCTCAAAATACTTGAAATACATTCAGAAATAAAATCACGCTCTTTTGAAGAGAAGCACCGAGAAAGTCGGCATACTGCAGTCAGAAATCGTTGACGACCAAGCGCTACTCAAAAGTACTCCCGTTTCAATAGAAATAAGGGGTACCCATGTACAAAAACGGATACGGTTCATGTAGAATGAAACATTATTCATATAAGTAATCATTTAGAAAAATTGAGGACAACTATTACCAAACAAGACGAAAACAAATGCAGACGAAACAAATGCAGATCATTTAGACAAAAACAAATGCGGAGAGATAAATCACTTTTTCCTTCAAATAAATAAAACAAACTACAGTGATGAGGTCGTAGAAGACATGATACGAGACACCCAATACACAACGCGCTAGCTACTGCGCTCATTAGTGACTATAAAACCTAGGTCTCCTTGAATACCACCGCTTCAGCATGATCCCTGTGTGAGTGAGTAAGCATTGAAGCTGGCCATGTATTCATGCTACGCACAATGATACCCTAAATGAGACGGGACCGAGCCAACAAACTGAAGCAATGAATAGGAGACACGGACAAAAAATACCTTACATTAACCTTATACTAAGTGTGGAGACGAAAGAAGAAGGAGAAAATCAAAAGAAGACAGGCAATGAACAGGAGACGCGAACAAAATACCTCACACTAACCGAAAATTAAGAAGTGGAGAGGAAAGAAAAAGGAGAAAATCAAAAGAAGACGCAAGTTGGAGGGCGCAGGCAGCAATGGTGTTCGCACCTGAGCTCGAGATGCCACCACTTCTGGTCGCGGGCCAGGCGAGCCTTATATTTTTAGCGCATCAAACACAGAGCCGCTCGTGACAACAACACGCGCACCTACCGCTCCACTCGCTCGAGCTGTGAGAGCTCCGACTGATTCCTTCCTGAAGTCTCGCTAGCGCCGCGCCCTTTCGGCTGCTTGACCCACGCCTTTGTGTACGCTCATACCGTTTTTGGTAAGGCGAGATTAGATTTTATGTTAGTTCAAGGCTCCCTAACTACCACAAAGGAACCATTTCTTTTGGAATTAAGGGAACGATGAATCTATGCACAAGGTGTGTCTCCGAATCCTGCTCATAAAATCAGCAAGATTGAAAGAAGTCGATGAAACAGGATTCCCACGACAGGAAGGTGTCATTTCTTTTGGAAATGAGGGAACGAGGAATCTCTGCCCAAAGTGTCCCTGAATCCTGCTCATAAAAACAATACGAGTTCTCAGAGTTCGACGTCTGGACGTCAAATGCCTTTCTCATTTCCGCTAACGAAAACAACAGTCTCCAAAATTAAAGGACTTTAAAGAAAATCAAGTTAAATTTACCATACTTTACAATGAAGTCGTATGGGATGGTAGCATCAGCATTGCGACCAGACGAGTAGAGATAAGCATCGTGCAATCTAAAAGCTCAGTGAAGGATCCCTGAGAAGAAAGCAAATGATTACTTTGCACACAACTGAAAATCAAACACAGACGAGAGTTATGACCAGAGGGGTACTGAAACAGACTTCAAGCAAGAGCTATGTCTCTTACATGCGTTAAAGAAAAGTTCTGAGATGCCAGCAATTTGTTAAAGTAATATTTTACTATTGTGGCCCATTGAAAAAGAGTCTCCTCGTGGACTAAGAACATAATATTTTGGATTCATGGCTCGATGGGGTAAGCAATAAAGCTTCGGGACCTTGAATTAACACAACTACAAATATACAATTCAGGTTTACTACCCAGATCATACAGGAGACAGAATTTATATTTCTTTTTAATTTCCTAAAGAGAAAATTTAAACGCGCAGAATAAGGCTCATCGGGCGAATTAAACCAACCCAGAGCAACACTCAACACGGGTTGCTTGAGACTTCGGAACATAAACTTAAGAACTAATGTACGAGAAATAAAAGTTACATAAAGCGCTCAATAACGGCTAGGAACATTCAGCAGGTGTGTATCATGATAAAATTAGACTCGCCGCTACACCATGGTGTCAGTCGAGAATAACTACGATAATTTCTGGAGGACGATGAGTATGCGCATTCACAAGAAGAACTTGAGACAACGAAGTACAACGTACCTTGTAACAATACAAAGAGCTAGAAACTAAGAACTGTTCATTCACATAGCGTTTGAATAATTTAAATCTAAATTTTCGCGCATATCTTCATTTTTCAATACCCGATCTTTAAAAACAAAGTTAAATAAAATTTAGTTTGAATACACAAAGTTCCCCAGAACTTTTACCTACACGATGGGGTAACAAATGGGAAAGCACAGCAGGGTGAAGAAATGTAAAATACATAGAACGTTTTTTAATGAAAGCGATTCCATTATTCGTTTACGTATTCCTACAAGTTTTTGTTTGTTGTAACCATCAGCCGCTAAATAATATTGCTTGAAAAAATAACTTTAAAACTTCTTTTGGTTCTCACATATCCCTCGCCCAGCTTGTTAAAGCTTTTTTCTTCATTTGTTTAGACAGCAATCACAGCTTCCTACTCACACGCGTTCCATTTTAGTCTCCTTAAACGAGCCTCCCTTCTTCCTGTACACAATTTTGCCACGCCTTCTCAACCAATACATTACGATACCTCCCTCCCTCCCTTAAATAGAGGGATTACATTTTGTTTCCATGGCATCTTTTCATCAGTAATGAATTTAAACAAGCCGCTCTTTACAGCGCTTTCGTTAGCCATGAACGCCTCTATTTCTGGTTTTAATTATTATCACAGCACGCCGCCCCACTCTCTTCTGAACATGCCCCCTACATCCCCCGAAAGCCCCAGCTCCTCCGTTCATAAATCCCTCGCAATGAGACACCTCGGAAACAGCAGGCGGGGCTAGCCCGCGCCTTCCCCCTCTCAGCACTGCCCTCGCATATTTCCCCTCATACTCAAGCGAGCGACGGGATCTCCAAGCGCTAATATTTCAAGAGCTACTCGCCAATTTGGCCGTCCCACACACCAACCAGTTTCCACTTTGCACACCTACCACAATCACAACTGTCACTGCTATCTTATTGTCACAGAGAGCTAGCAAAACTACAGCGGATTTACCAGTGGCGTTATCAGGAGAGCGCGTGTGCAACAGCAGAGAGAGAACCACAAGCGATTTCAAGTCAAGCCGCGACATATAAAAAAGCTCGTAGCAGCAGGAGTTTTTGCAGCTCTCCAGAGATGGAGGAACGCAGGAAGAAGAGAGCGTACGAACATCCGAGAGGGAAGAACACACGATAAGTAAGGGCGAGACAGTATGAACCGAAACACTTTCATTATTCTTACATTGTTCATGTGGCACAGATGGCCTGAATGATGTCAGAGGTTCTCCACCACATACGAGCATCATGGAGTAAATAACTGGATTTCAGGACGCTTTGCGTCAGTAATTTATAATCCTAAGTACTTTGGCTGTTACTGGGCATAGCAATTACATTTTTAGAGAAGCTACAAATGCTTGCACAACATACGCTTTTGAACAAGTTGATACAGTTCTCATAATTTTTCCAATTTGTTCAGATTAGGTTATAAGTTCGTTTAAGCTTCCCGGTCAAATCCACAACACAAGTGTTCCAAAGAAAGAAAGGATCTATGGGGAATCTATGCAGAAGCCATGTTCCCAAACAAGATCCCGAGTGCACAGAAATGCAACGTAAGAAATTAAGTTTATGAAACCAGGTATATGTTGAAAAATAAAATTATAAGTACTGAAAAATGGGACAGCAATGAACCGGAAAAAGATGGTCCGTAAAAAAACCTATTCTCTTTCAACAAAACAAAGGCCTACTTAACCCTCAGCTCGGGACCTCACATTTTGCCTCTGGGAGCACTAATTCTAGTAGAGACAATAGTTGTATTCTCTTGAAAGTCCAAGATGTCCTAGTAATTTATCACTTTGTTCATACTTAATGGAATTAATTACGCCATCCACACACTACAACCAATACGAAGGAGCGAGAACAAAAATCTTGTCACATGGTAACCTCGCTCAATTGATGGTTGCTTTTTTAGACAAATGTCTCTATCGCATGTAGTTTACAGCTACACGAAAACGAGTTAAATCGAGACTGATGCAGCATTTAGAAGGAATAGATCCAATGAATCTCATTCATTTAGATTAGATTAGATTAGATTATTAGTTAGTTTAAGCCTCCCTATCCGCTACAAAGGCGATCCAAAGAGAAGAAGGAGGAAGGCACCATTCAGTATGGAGTTTAGGGAACGTGGAATCTACGCAGAAAGGGCATAGAAACAGTAAGATNGGCCCTCACATAGTCCCCCTGGGAGCGCTAATTCCCATAGATACAACAGTTGTATCCCCCTGAGGGGATCTCATTCATTTAATCATTAAGTCTACGGCACATGAAAACGTAGTAACCGAGACTGAAACCGCACTTAGGTATGCACACTTTGACGAGCAACCATCTACCAAAAGAACCACTGAAGAATGAAATTAAGGCATAATTTGCAGTTGGTATAGGCACGTTCCCGTGAGGAGCAAGTATCACAGTCCACACGGAATAATTGGGACTGAAATTTAATGAAATCGAGACACAAGCCGCACTTGGTATAGGCACGTTCCCGTGGGCAACATCCAACACAGTCTACACAGAATTATTGGAGATCGAGATGAAATTAAATCGAGCCACACTTAGTATAAACACGTTTCCGTGAGCAGCTTGTATCACAGTCTACATTGAATAATGAAATCGAGACAGAGGCCGTAGAGGCACGTTGCCGTGAGCGGTCCTCTATTCCTGGCACCAGGAGCCGAGGGTGACCGGGCCAGGGGAACACGCGCCGCAGGAACCCCGGCATTGGGGCAGCTCGCTCTCACAAATTTACGGCTAAGAATAACGCGCAAGCTTAAGTCACTGCACTGCGACGAGTGGCTCGTGGCTCGTACCACAACAATAACGTGAGTTCCCATAAATATCACGGAGCAAAAGTTACTCTCGATGACGGCGACGGAGAACCACACGCATAAAACTTATGCATGAGAAGATTTGAGTAAGTGCGCGCGTTCGTGGAATGCGAAAGATGGTTAAATGTGATACATTTGTCATTTATTTAATCATAGAAGTAAACACGAGATATAACTTTAAAAGCTCACCAGCAAGAATACATATCCGACCTAAGGCCACATATGTTGAAGACAAAGGAACTACTCAACTCACAAGAGCAGCTTGAGTCGGAGAAACAGATCCACTGATGGTAGTGTATGCTTAAGTCTGATTTCAACAGCTAATATATTTTACACAAAATGGGCAACACTGAAATTAAAAGCGTTGAATATAATGTTGGGTAAAATTCATCCACACAATTCCGAAGTACTTAACGCCAAGATGAGTTGCACCGAATACCTCAACATTACCACGCTTTCATATTATGCAATTTAACAAATAGCATCGAGTATGTATGTGTAAATCGTGGCTAATAATAAATACTAAGGTCACAACGATCTAATATACAAGTAAGTAGGTTGCTCATACTTACTCAAATACGATGTACTTTACGGGTAAATCAGGCCAATCTTTGATAACTTGAATATTGGGAACACATGTTTCCCATCGTTTAAAAATTAGTACAAAACCACAAGGAAATCAACAAAGAATGCATGGTCAACAGCGGCATGGCTTACCTGAGAAATACAAAAAAATTCCAACGCGTGAACAAAAAAATCTGGTAAGCATGCCTCAAGAAGAGCGATTAGATGATTTATTGTTTAAAAATTATTAATGCAGTTATTTAAATAAGCAAGTTACTAGTAATAGCTCAATGTTACAACGAAGCAAAGTATCTCGACGAAATGGAAATATAAGAAAAACGATTGCCACGCGCAAGACGTCTGAAGGTAAGTAGACTTTTCACGAAAAACGTTGGAACTGAAAATAAAATGAAAAATACAATCAAATTTTAAACTAAACATTTTTAAGGAGTGTGAAAACCTCACGCTAGTAGACGACAAAACAGACACTACCAAATTCTCAAGAGGAACTATGGAATCTTACCTATGCCTACGACGTGCTAAAATTCCCAAGTGCGCTTACAGACAGTCAGTCTCCTTGAAAGTTGCATAAATATGCCTAATATAAATTGCAAAGATTAGATTAGATTATTAGTTAGTTTAAGCCTCCCTATCCGCTACAAAGGCGATCCAAAGAGAGGAAGGAGGAAGGCACCATTTAGTATGGAGTTTAGGGAACGTAGAATCTACGCAGAAAGGGCATAGAAACAGTAAGATGAGAAAGAAGTTTACGAAACAAGATCAAAGTTCAAGAAGAAAGTAGTAGATGTTGAAAAAACAGGACAGCAGTGAACCGAAAAAAGATGGTCCGTAACAGAACAAAAACCTATGTTATTTCAACAAAAGGAAGCCTACCTACTTAGCTCGGGCCCTCACATAGTCCCCCTGGGAGCGCTAATTCCCATAGATACAATAGTTGTATCCCCCTGAGGGGATATAAATTGCAAAACCGCGGTGTAGTAGCATGGTTACACTTATAAGCATAAACCGGAGCGCAAGGAAGGAAAAGTTATCGCAGTAGACTGATGGCAAGAACGCGGGCAGCGGTCCGATATGGACCATCTCAAAGAATACACAGACCAACAAATAACACGGGCTTCATGTGACCCTGCCTTCTTCACTGCTCCAGACACACCAAGTGACTCACATGCGTGCTCTACGGACGAAGGTCACTGAGGAGGATTATATTTCTACTCCATCATCTAACTAGCTCAGCTGGAATCAAAAAATTAAATTGGCATGACCAACTCTAGTAAGTATACTAGAAATACGTAGAACATAAAATAACAACACTCAGCAGGAAATCGCAGAGCGATTAACTCTAACAACCGATCATACGATGACAGACATGGGAGACAAGATGGCGCATATTTCTATAAAGCTATGCTGAAACTGATCCACCTCAACCAATAATCTCGCAATTGAGGTGAGCAATTACAGAGACCGCGAATATTTAAGACACTCTCATGGGGTACGAATCCTAATGACCCCCCTGACAGTAAGTCTAATAATAATCCAACAATACAATAAATCATTCGAATTGTTAAACACTTAGCTTGTAGCAAAATCAACACGGTAAAACTGGTAAAGACTCATCAAATAAGGTGAACTTGGACTCACACATTACCCATTCAAATTATTTTTCTGATCTAAGACATAAATCATTACAAAAGCACAAGCGATTACCATACCGAAACTGTTACTCGACAACAGCAAGTCCAAGCGCATGAACATCGGCAGTATTTCCAAAGCTCAGCTCGATTCCTAGAGGGCACGGCGTAACCCATAAGGAGACCAGCCATCAGCAGCAGCGCGGCGAGCGCCTGAATAAAGTTGTTAAAGGATCGTAAAGTGAATTACGCGGGGTAAGTGGTGAGCAGAACACTACACGCGCATCATCAAGGGACTTTGGTCGCGGAGTTGAGGCGCAAGACGCATCGTGACGAGCATTGAGATCCATTAGCGGGCCGCCTCCTGTCGCATCGCCCGTCACAGTGGGACTTCGGTAACACCTCCGACAACACGAGGATTATAACATGTCTTCCAGAAGAAGCGCAGAAATGTATGGGTGTTGAAACGTTCAAGAGGGCATCGGAATTAACAAAATCGGGAATGAAATATGAGAAAACTAAAGAGAGCACTAAATGACAGGGTGAAAAAGTAGCTTGCAGAGCACAAAGAATTGAGCTGTACTCCTACTATGAACATGTCAAAACCAGCTTCATCGCCCATCGGGCATTGATTTATCTACACGGCGTCAAGCCTAACATTGTATGAGAAGCACGCATCAAGTCCAATGACTCATGACATCCCAGCTTCCACGTCAGTGAGGAAATAATGTCTTAGTTTGAATCACCCATGAAAGCCTCACACACGGCGACTCAAAAATAAAGCCTGCACTGACTCGATCACTGAAAACGGGACAAAGGATACTACAGTAACCCAAATTGGAATTGTAGTAATGAAAAGCAGTCGATGTAGAAGGGCAGAAGAGACTGACAAGGCTTAGGTGGCACTCAAGAGAAGCGCTGTGATGGTGGCACTGCTCTCACTCACTGCCCGGCATCTCTGTTACCGAACAATGAGTAACTGTGACGTCACTTGAGTAAACAAACTCGACAGTGAGGCCTCTCGCTCCAACTCACACTCAACCACAATCGAACTTGTTCATTGACGTCGTGAATAACAGAATAAAATGTTCAGTATTGTTCAATCATATGTTAACATCGAATTCGAAAGGGCCACGAGCTTTTTAAAGCAAGGTCTCTAGTTTGCCTGCGCTCGCTATTCAAAAGACGGTACTCGACTCAATGCTCAATTAGAAGGATCGCCGAGTCTTGACTTTAACGTTCAGTCATGAAGGGTAGGATTGAAGCACCAAGACGAAGTCTTTATACCAATAGTCCGCAACAGGGACCCATTGATGGATTGACCTACAAGCTGCGACCGCGATAATGAACGTGTTCTCCATCAATCGAAACAATGAGTGAGTTATATTCCGTGCGGTACTAGGCACAACGTGCCACTTGTCCCCACGTGTGGTACTTAGTGCGTACCGCGGGGCATCCATTTTGACTTTTCATTCTACGAGCGGTGAAACACGCGTGTTCGTCTTCGCATTCTGCACACTATAACGTTGCACTTTGTACATCTGAAGTGGTTTTCGTACGTGAAATGTGGTACATTCAGCCATGTGTCACACTTTACGTACGATGCTGCACACTACGCATGATGCGACACACACTACGCATGATGCAAGACACAGTACTCATGATGCGACACACACACATGTGTGATGTGGCACACTTTGCATCATGTGCCACACTTGAAATACGATGCGACACACAGTACGTCTGATGTGGTACACTCAGCATCATGTGTCACACTTCCCAAACGACGCAGCACACCACGCATGATGTGGCACACCCAGCATCATGCGGCGCAGTGTAGGTACGATGTGGCACTCCCCAGCCGGCTCCTCAAGTGTTCAATTTGATCACTGAAGTGCTTGTCTTGTTCTGTCGTCACATGCCGCACACGTGTCAGCCACTTGCTAAATTAAATCAATCAGACACGTACTCAACACAGCTACAATCAAGAAAAATTGAGGCGTTTGAGTTGAAATATGACTTGCTATCCAGGAGATGCGTGACAATATACTAAATTTTATGACTGGTTAACAAATATGATGAATTGAGTACACTGTGTGAATTGTAGAAATAAGATCTGATTATAAGATAGTTGAAGCCTGACTAACCACATTAAATGTGTTTCTACGAGAGGAAAAAGGAAGGCACCATTCAGTATGGACTCAAGGAATCGGAAAATCTACTAAGAGTATTCTCAAACAGGATTCTTCGCGTATAGGAACGTCAGAAGAAAAATACACAAAAAATCGAAGAAAGTCTAAGAAGAAAGTAATAGGTGCTGAAAAAAAACAGAAGTCAACGAAGAAAAAATGATCCGTAACAAAACATTAAAAACTATTCTATTTTATCAGGAGGAATACCTAGCTAACCTTCAGCGCGAGACCTCACATCTTTCTTCTGGGAGCGGTAATTCCCCTACCTAAAACAGGTATATCCCTCCGAAAGGCTTGCAAAAACATTTTTATTACATTTCAGCGCGGAAAATACTATTTCTTACTCTGTTTAATATGTTAAAACACACAGCACATTTTAAAAAATGCGCCATCTGCATCAATTGCCGTTGAAAATGTTAACGAATTTATGAGTAATCAACATCAGTATCAAATAAATCATGAGATCTCATTAAGTGCTGAAGGCCCAGTTCACGTATTATAACTGACCTTAGGCCACTTCCTTCCCTCAGACGTCTCTAGTCACCATTCTTGATTATTTGTGAGTTCAGTATAAATAGAAAAACTTACCCAGAAAATCGAGAGAAGTAAGAAAGTCACCTTCATTCAACATTGGTTTAACATGGTCTCTAGTTGCCTCTAACAAGCCCTTTTTTAAATGCTAGGGAGAGGGGGGAGACAAAATGAGCAGTCTTCCGACATCACATACATATTTTATCGAGTGTAAAAGCCAACACAACTGGCATATTTTACACCACACAGTCGTCGAAATGTTCAAAATTTGGAGACACACATCTCCGACAGTGTTGCAGCGGCCCTGTCTAGGCAGCCACGCCCTCCGTTAATATATTAAAATAGGACTCGCTCACCTAACGTTCCTAATGACTGCATGTAACTGAGAACATCAACTGAAGCAGGGAATTAATTAACAGCTTTAACGCATTTCCCTTGTCCGTTTGTAAAAATTAAGCAATTTCATCATACAAAAATTTATTACTCAAATACTTCCAAAATTAAATGAAAGAAATATACAAGGAGAGTTCAACATAATTTGTGAAATAAAATTAGCAATAAAAATATAATAGTTATCACTCTTCCTTAAAAATGAAATACCGTTAAAAGAAAAAAATCAAATATCAAGCAAATTCTACAACACAGGCCCAACAACAGACAGTGGTTCCTTGTACCAACGAATAACAATGTAAATGAAAAATATTCATCAAGGACGAAGTTACAGACCTTGAAAAAAACCATGGAACCTCAATTTAAAAAGAAAACTATTCAGTCAGTAGGCCAACACTGGACAACCAGTTAGAACACTTCAATTAAACCAAAGAAGAACATTTAGAGATGAATCACGACGGTGATCTAACAAGCAGCCTTTCATGAAGCAACAGCAGCCGACGCATTATAATGCTGAGCTCGAGGTAACGCTGGGAGATGGTGAGCGGTGTTGAGAGCGAGAGTATCGCCGTGGTGAGCGGTGTGGAGAGCGAGAGTATCGCCGTGGTGAGCGTTGTGGAGAGCGAGAGTATCGCCGTGGTGAGCGGTGTGGAGAGCGAGAGTATCGCCGTGGTGAGCGCTGTAGCGGTGCGCGCAGTAGTACAAAAGAGGCAGGATGCCAGGGAGGAACGAAACAAGTGGAAAGGAGATAGCTGGGAAAAAATGATGCATGAAGGAGTTGAGTAAGTTTGGCAAAGACAGTAGCAAGACACAAAATACGATGAAGTACCAAACACGAGGGAATATGGTTGAACATAAATGAAAACAGGGAAGCAGCGGGTTATGAACTAGAAGATAGAGAAAAGGATACACTTATGTATGAGAAACCTACAAAAAAATCATGAAAGGCATGCCACAAACGTTGAACGTGATTTGATGATGCACGCGTCAAGCAAGGCATAGGCGTAGAATTAGCGTTCGCAACAATACTTAGAACAAGGGTTTAAATAAATTGTTAAAACTTTCAATTTACATTTCAAGTAACCGCAATTATAACCAGATTAGATTAGATCATTAGTTGGTTTAAGCCTCCCTATCCGCTAAAAAGGCGATCCAAAGAGAGGAAGGAGGAAGGCACCATTTAGTATGGAATTTAGGGAACGTGGAATCTNTCTATTCCAACAAAAAGGAAGCCTACCTAACTCTTAGCTCGGGCCCTCACATAGTCCCCCTGGGAGCGCCAATTCCCATAGATACAACAGTTGTATCCCCCTGAGGGGTTTATTATAACCAGAACATCTCGATTATTGACATTTGAAGCTGAACGGCAAACGTATAAATTTAAACAATCGAAACAGGAAGGTGCAAAGCAGATTTAGAAAACAATATCAATGCGACACAAAAGATAGGAACCAGACGAGATCGTAAAACTGAAAAATACATAAACACAAACCAGGGACAAGAGGGAAAGAGCACAGAAGTACTCGGCAATTAGGGAAGTAAGCAAAAAAATTGCGAGGAGTGAGGGGAAGAGAAGTGAACACGAGAGGAAAAGAGCACAAAACTACACAGCAATTAGGAAAGTAAGCAAAAAATTAAGAGGAGTGAGGGAGGATGAGAAGTGAACATGAAAAGAAAAGAGCACAAAACTACCCAACAATTAGAGTAGCAAGCAGAAGAAATTGTGAGGAGTGAGAGGGGAAGTGAACACGAGAGAGGGAGGAGCAGAAGAGAGGGTCGGGGGCAGGAGGCTGGCGTGAGGGACACACCAAGAATTACGCAGGGTCTGTGTCAACAACAGCAGGCGGGGCCACTGATGCACTGCTTGGAAGCGTGCCAGGCCCGCGCTCCGAGGTGGGGAGTGCCACTCCAAGGGGTGAACGCAGCAACACAACCGCGCACGGTGCGCGAATACTGCAAATTGGGGGGATGTTCCTCCAGGCACCACAAGAATGGAAGCTCACAGCGCTGCTGTCAGGAGAACAGTGAATATTGAGGATGTTCCTCTAGGCACCACAAGAATGGAAGCTCACAGCGCTGCTGTCAGGAGAACAGTGAATATAGAGGATGTTCCTCCAGGCACCACAAGAATGGAAGCTCACAGCGCTGCTGTCAGGAGAACAGTGAATATTGAGGATGTTCCTCCAGGCACCACAAGAATGGAAGCTCACAGCGCTGCTGTCAGGAGAACAGTGAATATAGAGGATGTTCCTCCAGGCACCACAAGAATGGAAGCTCACAGCGCTGCTGTCAGGAGAACAGTGAATATAGAGGATGTTCCTCTAGGAGTGGAAGAATGGAAACTCACAGCGCTGCTGTCGGGAGAGCGGTGAATATTGAGGATGCTCCTCCAGGCACCACGAAAATGGAAGCTCACAGCGCTGCTTTTGAGAAAAAAGTGAACATTGAAGATGCTCCTCTAGGAGTGGAAGAATGGAAACTTAGAACGTAGTTGTTGAAAGAATAGTGCAAATTGGGGGGATGCTCTCCCAGGCACCACAAGAATGGAGTACACTCCTTTCAGGAGAATAGTGGATAACGAAAACGGTTCTAAGAAAATAAGGGAAAATGAGGCCGCTGCTTCCAAGAGAAAAAGAGAAAAATGCAAATTGAGAAGACTGCATAGAGAAGTCAAATGGAAATGAGAAGGAATGCTGGTTCTTAGAAAAGGAAAAACTAGCACAAATATTTATTAGAGAATATTTATTTCACCAACGGGTACAGATGAACGACAAAATGTTAAGAGAAAACTATCATAATGGAACCAAGCTGATATTAGCATCGAAAGCACTCCAGTCCCAACTTTTTCGTCGGACCATCTATGGTTTTAACCGTCTGGTGCCAAAGTTATACTTAGGCGGTCAAAAACATAGTTGCCACGGCGAAAAATTTAAACTAGGATTCCAGGCGGCGAGGCTCAAAAATTTCAGAATTATAGTGAAATCGAAAAAATACATCAATACAGAACATCTTTTAAAGCCAAAAATTGAAAAGAAAGAAGGAACAAAAAATAAAATGTTACCGAAAAATAGATTCAATCGAAAAAAATAGTAGAGAAAGCTACAAATGAAACAAAAACACTCATATCGATTACGCCATGAGGTGAGGAATTAGGGAAGTTATGGGAAGGAAAAACGAAGCGATCAAAACACACTCAAAGTGTGATGAGTGACTCTCACAAACAGCTTTCGAATGTATCCTCTCCCAATTAAAATTAAGATTGTAAGCTTAAGCCTCCTCAATCACAATAAAAGTGTTCCCAAGGAAAGCAAGCCTGAGTCAATTTTAAGTGCGATTGAACACCAATTAAAAAGTGAACTGAAGTCCACATATTCAGAGAGCAACTATATGCACAACTTATCAAAAATAAAAACAGATGATGTGTGTGTGTACGAATGTATGAAATCAGACTTTGATTTCAAATATTACGAGACATTTTGTATTTATAAAATTCAAATTTCTGAACTTACTTGTTTGAGAATTCCAACTATAGATTAAGGATCAGCTTTCCTGTGACGCTGGGATACTTGAATTAAAAAAGAATAAATAATTAGCTTTAAATTTATCAAACGTACATCATTGGTTGCTTCACATATTGCAACGAAAATACTGTAATATATTGATGAATTTGAGTAGAAAAGTTTTTGTCGCATTAGCTTGCAGCTCGATATGCATTAATATGAAAGAAATGTACGCCTTTTTGTAATACAGTTCCCATAAAATACATAACGAGATAAGGTTTGTTTGCATACTTGAAAGAAAACTGTCTTAAAACAAGTTTAGCCTGCATTAAACTTATGTGTTCGCGTCTACTAACATCTACACAAAGACCCGTACACTTGGATTAACAGGTCTAAAAGTAGACTAAAAACAGGATGATAATTATTGATAAACAATAAATGTAAATAAAAATATTTGAATCACATTCTAACTATTATGGCGTTCTTACCCAATTCACGTTCAAGTTTAGTGTAGCGGTATAATTTTCAATATTGTTCTATATTTTTTCACGTCCTTTCTTAGTCGTATCTTGCTAGATGAACTTCACAAGCGCCGATAAATGTGAGACTTGAGATGGAACAGTATAACATATAATGCGCTTATACATGGGAGTGAAGGATGCTGACGCTATCTCGAGGAACATGAACCCAGTCGCACGCAACCTGAAGTTGTGATCAATCGGTGCAAGTCGCAACGCTCGGATAGCACGCCCGAGTTGGGCGGAGTCGTCATGGATGGCCTAAAAAGTTGATCTTATATGGTCAGGGTACGGAGGATACCACTGAGACGCTCGTCGGTGCGTAAGCACGTGCCATGTTTGGGGCGTTTTAACGGGGAACTGTTGCAGCGGCCGCAGGAAGATTGCTAAACCGGACAACTATTCAATCAGTAAATGGTGAGACCATGACTCCAAAAAATGTAAGACATGGCAGTCTTCATGGGTTCACAACGCTCGTCATGAGTTCATGCTTCAAAATCCTAGCTAGTGAAATACAAACTAAAACAATCTGTTTCGAAACCTCAAATTTCTCAGCATAAGTATAACGGGGCAGGAAAATTCCTCATTCTGCGTTTTGAAGATTTAGACGGTAACAGATGTACAACAGTTATAAAATTTAAAATAAAAACTCCAGAACGCCAACGAGACTTATAAAGCTTTGTAAATTTACTAAATTATACTAAAAGCACGACCAGACAGATACGTGGTACGACAGAAAGCTCTTTTACTTATTGATACAAATTAAAATTCTAATAACTACGGGCATTTATGATTTGTTTTTCTCTACGTGCATTTTTGTGAGGCGAGGCAAGAACCATCCCTATTGAAACCAGCTTCATTTTTATCTACTGTCTTGTAACTCAAGAAAGCTTTACAATACTCATCACATGGACTGAACTATGGATCCCAAAAGCGGAATTACGGGATCGCTGTACAGTACCGCAGAAAGTTCCACTTTAGGGAACATGGCCTGAAGCAACAAATACTAGAATCTGGATCGGCATGCGAAGACCAGCTAGAGGGCCAGGGGCAGCAACCATCAATACCTACGAAGAAGGAAGCTCGGTCAGAAACCTGTTGTGCAGCAAAGCGCAATTCAGCAGGCGCATCGGGAGGCCGTAGCCTCTGCTAATCAACTAACACTTAGTGGTGGGCTATGTGCCGCCGCCGCCGCTGCTGCTGCCTCCCCTGCCCATCACAACTAACAAATCGACAAGTACAAGAAACTCACAGCAATATGGTCACTATCGACTGGTGTGCATTGACAATTTATTAGCGGTGTGCCTATCGCAAACCAGGAAGTGTGATGCACGCGCCCTATAGGCACAACAATCTGACGAGGACACGGAATGAATTTGCGCCGAAAAAATTCAATAAATAATAGATATACAAGTAAGAGTATCAATAAACTCCAGTAATCTCTACCTTATTGCATGAATTTGTTTGGAATATTAAAGGCTCGCCTCACGAAACAAAGACAGTTCCATACTTAGCAAGAAATCCTTAAAGAAGTCAACATACGAACCTAACGTTAATTGACCTAAAGATAAGATTAACAGCAAAACAATGGCTTGCAATAGCTTATCAAGTTATTTGTATTTTGTATGAGACACTATCTCGCGGCCTAATCGCACAGATCGAGTCCAATCCGATGACCGTGTTCTATTTGCTCCTATCGGTCACACAGAAATAAATTGGCTCATCATAGAAGTTGCACTGACAGTCCATGATGTATCAGCGAGGCAGTAATGTACTGAGCCCCAGTGAAGAGGCGCAGAAATTAAGATGATAGCGACCAGGCTGTTCAATAACGTCAAGCCTTTTCTAGTGCATGGAGGTCGCTCGTTTCAGGACTGGTTGTAATAAGGAAGAGAAAAATACACTGTTCCGTTAACGGCATATTAAATTGTTATTGGTTGTAGATCCAGCATTAATTATCAGGCCAACAATACGCATTCAAGACTTTGAATGCAACGTGGTACACGAAGGGAATTTTCATATTGCTGCTGACCGACCAGTAGTCACAAACTCAATTTTCATAAATGCTTAATCAAAGCTAAATAGAATTAAAAGGGCGATTTTTATAAAAGCTAAATAGTGGCACAATCTAGTTAATGTTTGCTATTTTCAACATTGCTTACTGCAATTGACTTTAAATTTGAGTTGAATATTGAACTTCATTTTAACCTGCCGCAGTCAAAGTGTTAAAGCTCATCGTGTAGCAGACACATGACCCGACAAGCACAAGTCCAGGTATCTCAAGAAGGAGCTCAATGAAAAAAGCTATCGTACAAAGGCCTGCTTGACGACAGGTACTCCTTGAGAAAATGAGAATACCGGGAGTGAGTTTTCCTCAAACGCGAGAACCACAATGGCAAATACGAAATTCTTCTAATTTACGAGCAGATTCAAAAACGAAGACTACAGAGGCAAGCACTCAGTAAGGAAATTCGAAAGAGACAACTACCATCGCAAGCAAAGAATAGTCCTTCTATGCATGAAAATGTATAGTCGAGAACCACAACGGTAAACACAAAATTATTTTCCTCTACAATATTTGAAAAGCTAGAACTGCATTGGTAAGCAAAGAATTGTTTAATTAGACACACTCCTGCAGCGCACTAATGGGAAGTAAGGGAGGTCGCACAAACAACGCCACGGAGAAAACGGCTGCGGAACATTACAAACACGGGGTGAGATTCCAGGAAGTGATTAAGGCTGCTTGGTTTTTTTTTGTGGTGGCTCTGAATACCATAGGAGATAAAATGCAAAAGAATAATTACACAGAAAGAAATCTGCACTGTTCTGATGAAGTTATTTAGTAAATTTGTGTGAGAAGTGCCCTAATAAGTCCTTTTTATCTGAGACTTGTGTTCTTTGTAGAATAGCAAGAAGTTAAGTCCTATTAAATTTTGAGAGACTGATTGTTTTCAACAAGTTACGCGTCGATCTTGAGACGTCAAGATGAGACGTCACAGTTGGTGAGTGCTGTACCAGAATTGCTAACGGTATTGAATGCCGTCGCTGGTCGCAAACACCGGGAGGAAGCACAAGTATATTGTAACGTTAGTTAAAACACTAGCAACAACTCACTCACTAGGAAACCTTGAATCAAATCTGTCGAATTGATACTTCTATGAATGAACCAAAAGCCATTTTTCTTGTGACACGCTTCAAACCAAAGAATGTGCCCAATTCTTTGTACCATCCAATGGTGTGTATTATGGTAAAAACTAAATTAATATGCATTACCTCCTCCACCCCGAGACCAGCGATTACATGCGTGCACGTCATAATTACTACCAGGTCTAACACTCCACGCCAGAAATTTCAAGATTAGCAGGTTAATAATCGCGAGACATGTGGCCACGTCACCGCGCGATGAAGCTTCAAGTTGGAGCCCAATAGCAGGGCAGGGGCAGAAGAAGGCATGGGCAGAGAGAGAGAGCCTCGTGCCATAACGGCGCGCAAAAACTGGACACGAGAACACTTCTGGGCCGAGCTCAAGCATTAAAGAGAACGCGCGCTCCATTGGAGACAATCCACAAAATGGTCACAGGAAAACAAACACAGCAACAAATATGCATGAAAACGACAATCTTTTCATCTACTCCTCCGCGTTGTTGCGCTGGATGTTGAACTCAGATCACGCCACAAAAAAATAAGCCGTAGAAATTCGAGATGCAGGTTCTCGGTAGAAAACTCCCGTGAAATGAAATAGGGACTTGGATTTGGAAGAGAAGACAGGTCAGAGCAGCGGGCACGCTGGACGGTAGGCAGACCGGCTGCTATATTAGGGGCATCTACGAAAACGTCGCGAGTTGAGTTTTTGTGTCCATAAATTCCCGAGGCAGGATTTCCAACCAATTGACGTCGCCGCAACGGCCCAGCTGGTACCGTGTGCAAGTTTACGTCCACATTGGCTACTGTATGTGCTACATGACGTCAAGTCCACTTGGAATAAGTTGGAGCGCCAGCTGTGCCGCTGCGACGACGCAAATTGCATGAAAAACCGCCCCCAGATCGGGTGGATGACCGCTGCCGGCTCCACACCTCGCAACTCACAGGCTTCATTTACGGCTTACGAGGAGCAATTAAGTCGCGGACAACGACGGGGCTCAACTGCATCATCAGACACCTCAATTCGCGACAATTGCCTGATAAAAGTTTTAAAAAAAATTCTTCTTATATATATATATATATTATTAAATTACTATCTTTGTTTGATGATCCAAATATCTAAGAAGATTATGAAATACCTAATAATCACCAGACATAACGGAATTTATGAAGTAGGGCTTATCTAAAATCAATTATTAATTAACTATTTTTAAAAATAAATTGTAAAAATTGATCATGTAAATCTTACAGAGTGTGATTGATTTCAAAGATTGCTTCAAAAGTTTTTTCTCATTTTCACACGGTACAGCGACACGTTGACCTCAGCTGATATTTAATTTGAAACGTTCGATTTCAAACCCACCTGTTGAGTGCGGCCAAGGTAGGCAGGTGATAGCATGAAAATCAAAAACAAGGGCTAAATGTTTAAACTCACATCGTTCTGGCGGTGAGTTGACACCAAAAGTTTTTCTCTCGACTTGACTATGGAAGGTGCGGTTTTTTGTGACCGAAATCCTCCCAAAGTTTGAGTTTATCATAATAAATTTTTGGGGGTTATGCTAGAAAAAAAATACGTTGTGAAAGCAAGTAGACCTAAATGAATGTTTTCTGTCAACTGCGCCACTATAACGACGTACATCATTTGAAAATCCAGTCAGAGTTCAAATACATTTTAGACCAATTAATATCGTCCGAAACATTGTTAGAAGTCTCCAAGATAAAATGCCACAACCAAATGTGCAGCGCTCGCACACCCTAGTCACCGATGTCCCTCATCTAATTTATAATACAAGAAATTCAATCAACATTTTCGCCCAACAACTTCCATAGCTTCTTAATCACAAATACTCCAGGACGGTCATATAATACTTTTGTTGAAATTATGAAATTTCCTATTTCGAACACTCTGATATGAAGTAGAACTTGAATTCGTGCTCGGACTTGAGTAAAATATTCCCAATCAAGGCAAACATGTTTACGCTAATAAAAGTCGTTGATTCCTGAAAAAAAAACATCAAATAGACAACTATCATTGTCACGCATATCTCTCCGAACTTCTGCTCAAGACATCCCAGACATACCACGCTCGAAAGCAAGGTCAGCGCTTCAAAAGAAAACTGATCAGATCAAATTCCATAAATTGTAATGTGTAATATTATTTAAAGAGGGTTCAGCCTAAGCGTCATGGTGCAGCTAATTAAGAGCCCTAATCTTCTAGCCTCTAAAGGCCCAAGTATCTCGAGAAACCATTTTCAAACTCCGTTCGTCACAGAATTAGCTCACCAACAGGGACACGGGAGTCGATAACAACTAGTTCGACCTCCTAAGGTCGCACGTTACGAAGATGATGATGATCAACCAGTGAGAATTCTCACTATCAACACGTTCACCGCGTATTGGGCCATATGTGTACCATTTGGTTAATAGCTCATTCACGTACTGGTTTAAATAAATGACATTTTACCTGTTTCGCCATCTTTCTGAAAAATAGCTGTTATCATACGAGGGGAACTGTTATCGAGCAATTGCATTTTCCTATTTCTTGAAAGGATACCATTTATATTTCCGAGCAGTAAAGTCAATTTCTCAATTCTGAAAATTACAACCTAACCAAACCAACCGTTAACAACCGCAGAAACGCGGCGAACGTGTCAACTCACAATTACCGTGAAATACAATAAAAGATACCCCAGCCATGATGAGCAATCCTGACCTTCAATGAAGACAGAACGATGAGCGACGAATAGCCCAAAAACATTCCTCATCTCACGCATGTTCATTCTGAAGGCGCCGAGATATGCATATTTGAGGCACACTGAGTTGTATCGCAGCGCTCACATATCATTCTCCGTACAAAAAAATTATAATCAAAGAGCTCATAAAGAATTATAGAAGCCATACTTGCCATCCACACAAAGTACGGGGGACGTGGTGTGCCCAATCAAGGTGCAGGAGCGAAGACAAAGAGGCATTGCACTGCATCAATTATTGCATTCGATCGCCTTTGTTCATAAGTAGTAGTCCGTCAGCACTGGACAAAACACGAGCAATTGTGCAGAGAACGCAAAAAAACACTGGAAACTCCTGCCAATGAAGGGCGCTTTCATTACGTTAAAGAAATGGATCACTTCAGCAACAACGCACGGACGGTTCAATATAAACTCGTTGCATTGCACGACTCAAGAGCTAAACCTAAATGTCCTAAATTGTGTAACCTTACTTAAAACTTTAATTTCTAACTTATAAATTGTGGGTTTTCCAAACTGTACTTTTTATACCTGCATCTCGCGTCTACTACAAAATGACAAACAAATTGAACTCTTATAAGATGACTCGCACAATTTGAAGTTGAAAGTCAGAGGTGCTGAAAAACAGGATAGTGAACCGAACAAGGGTCCTTAACAAAACAAAAAACATTTTACTTCGACAAAAAAAGACATACCTTCTCAGCTTAGGATCTCACATTTTCCCCCTGAGAGCGCTAATTCCCATAGATACAATACTTGTATCCCCATGAGGGGCCCCCGGAAGAACGAGCGACACTCAAGCTTCATTTCTGAGTGTGAGTCGCCGCGCAGTCAGTCAGGAGTACGGGAGGCGGGCGCCACAAAAAATAACACGCTTAACATTTTAGGAGTCTTCTGGAACACACTTTCGAGCGCAGTAACGCAGGGGGGACCGTTACACAAGCGAGGGAAATCGACAGGACCGACTGGATGCTGATGCTGCTTCGGCAGAAAAACAGAAGAGGAGGCGGAGGTGGTAAATATATGTATATGTAGGGTCAGTATAATCAAGACCAGTAATGCGTGACCACAAAGGGTGGTACAGGGGGGAGAAGAGGTGGAGGTGGCTGCGTCAGTCCAACCAACTTGGACTACGCTGAATTTCTGACAATTAACCCGTCTGAATCTTTGATCAATGACTTCAACTAAAATTCCTGATGTTTAACAAACGTAACAGAAGTTGGTTACGTGTCGGATTCATACTAAAATCTGACTCTACGATTCTTAAGACATTTCAAATGCGCACGTTATGAAGAAAAATATTGCTTAGTCCCACAACCGATTCTTGCACCCACTGCTGGCATCTCTGTCCACCTCCGGGTACCTCAATACGCCCAGAGCGCCGACCACAGCAGCCAACACATGGTAGGGAGGTAGTCGGAGCGACGGGTTCAGAAGCAGCACAGTAAGCTCACCTCCTGGAAACCATTTTTCTTTCAAACTAGGATTCTAAATAAATATCTGAAAAACAGCGATTACTTTACTTCAACATTTGAAAATGAAAATTTAATATGAAACTGAATACAATTAATGACAATAATCATTACAAGGATGATTACATCACACTCGAATGCATCCATTATATTCTGGAAAATTCAGCACAACAAATAATACTGCGAAGTATTCTTTCGAACTTAGCGTTATCACGCTGAACATGCTAAGCCCTGACACGAAAGCGTCAAAAACCGGCAAATTTTGGCAGGTGGTGGCACAGACATGAGACTACTTGATCAAAAAAACATTGCATGAAGAAGCCAAGGAACTGAATTACTGATGATCAAAGGAGCGACTCAGAGGCAAAATGCATACTAGGCATTGGAAACGAAACCCGAGAAACAAAGCAAGTTACTAGAAACAATTGCAAAACAACTTCGGAGGAATCGATTTTGATCAACTAGACAGACATGTTAACGCTCTTGGTACTTCCCCTCTGCAATGAATTATACAATGGAATTACCGCACACCAGAGACCCCTAACAACGCAAGTCATTTAGCTCAAGTAGTAGCACACCACAGAAAGGTGAACAATACAGTAGAGAAGCTATCAGGAACTGTAGAGAAGAGATTCTGATCTATAATGTTACGCAAAAGTGCGGCTGTATTATCCAAGCACATCAACTTTGAAGAACACTGTTGAACACGTCATAAACACAGAAACATTACCACCAAAGAGACCGATGCAGTATGATGTAGATATCGAATTAGAGGCAGCATTAAGCGCTTTGAGCGTCTACCTTCGCCCAACAACCATCTCAGGTGGGCATGATGGCACATCATGAATAAAAATTAGTATAAAAATAGAATGGACTTAAAGGCGGTAAAGGATACAAAGCAATAGCACCAGCCAGACTGGTGAGCCATGGCCGAGTCCGTGAGTAATGCCGCCCTGCATATCGGCAGAGTCAGTCACGAGCATGAAGCCTGAGACCGTCCGTATTGGCGCTCAGGCGTCGTGAACGTGCTCTTTTCTTCCATTGAACTATGTTTGCATGACTTCCCAGCTCGAAATTTCCCCCAAGTATTCGCCTTGGCTGAACGTCCTGGGAGTGCCATTGAATAATTTCTATCGGTGACCTCCAACTGAATCAGCGTTGTCAGACTGACCTTTTTCACGTCAAAAAAACTGATGTTTAAGATATAGTCAAATAAATTGTTTGACAATAAAGAGCACTCAGAATCAGGGAATCCTGCACGGTTACCAGATGCTGAGCACTCCTGATGATAAAATTTCATTTAAAATGAAAAATCGACAATTTTCTCTAGAAACGCCAATCTGGCAACCCTGAACTGAATACCTGACTGAACTCCTAACAAATGGCGAGCAGCAAACAAGACTACAGAGTTCAATTCTAAGATTGAAAATAAAAGTAAGCTTTCGCTTTACTATACAACAAGAGGAGAACGTGCAATACTCGTCATTTTCATACTTTTTGATATCACATGAGTGTTGGGATTGATCGCAATTCTGATGCCTAGAAGCAATGATGCTGAAATCATCAGCTCCCATGCAGCTAGTTTCTAAAAACAATCAATGAAAAACACAGGATTCATGATTAAATCTCTATCGTACATTTTTTTCTGTTTAACTCTCAACTGTATCACTGAAAATTTTCTTCGTGAATAATCGTGAAATATTAGTAGAAAGAACCGAAGCACAACGATGAAATTTACTAATTTACAGCACAAAATCCTCGCATCCAACTAACACGCCACTTTTCGATCCAAATTGATTGATAGTAAATTAGTTTCAGCATCTTTTACCACAACAAAGATGCTCAAAGAGGGAGAGGATGAAAGCACCATTTAGTATCGAGTTTAGGAAGCGCGGAATCTATGCACAAGGTGTGATCCAGCACCAGACCTCGTGTGCACAGCAACATTAAGTTGAGACGGAAGGTTAAGAAACAAGATAAAAGTTGAAGAAGAAAGTCAAAGGTGTTGAAAAATAGGACAGCAGTGGACCGAAAAATGGTCTTCAACAAAACAAAAATTTGTTCAACAAAAATATGGCCTATCTAACTCTCAGTTCGGGACCTCACATTTTCTTTCTGGAAGCGTTAATTCTCTTAGATGAAATAGTTGTATCCCTCTGAGGGAATCCAAATTTGTTGATTTCGAATCTTTCAATATCAGTGGCGAAATACTGAACACATCTAACTGGATTCATTTGAATTGTTAATCATCTAATAAACGTGAAGCAGAATTTTTCAGTCAGTCCCCACTAATTTCAAAAGTAGACCTCGCAGAATACACCCACACCCCTCTAGAGTAGACCTCGCAGAATACACCCACACCCCTCTGGAGTAGACTTCGCAGAATACACCCACACCCCTCTGGAGTAGACCTCGCAGAATACACCCACACTTCTCTGGAGTAGAACTTGCAGAATACACCCACACTCATGCCGAGTCGTCACCCACTCGACACAATCCACCAGCCCATACCCGATGGACACAGACGCGCTCTGAGACGAACATGCAGAGCGACGCACGAGCTCCAAGTCAAATCATGGAGAGGCCGGGGCGACAAGGAGGGAGAACAAGAAGACCACGTTCGGACCCGCTCAGTGGGTGTCGAGGTATAAACCCATTGCAGGCCAGCACGAACGCGAGATTTCTCGCTATAAGGAGGACAGGAGAGAAGCAGCACAAGAGGCTGGGAGGCAGATGGCAGGAGGGTGGAAAGAGGCAGGAGGGGCGGCGATCATTGCTCGGCAAAACGGCGGGTCAGTGTCCAGAGGCGCACCGGAGAGGAGGATTCTCTAGTTCTGCCGCTGGACCGGTTCCATCCACAAAATAGCTGAAGAAGTATACACAGCTCGCTCTCTCTCACCCCTCGAGCTTCATCATGGGCATGATGAGCACCCCCCACTCCACTCCTTCCCCACGCTCACTCCCCCGTTGTTCGTCCTATTCTTTCCTCCCCCTCACCACTCCTCACGATACTTCCACAGGGCTGCGAAAAACGAGCGAGGAGCCAAATGGAACGATGCGGTAACTTCCATTGTAATGTTTACTTTGAATCAGAGGATTGATACTTCCAAATTCTTCTGAACTTGAAGGGGAAAAAGAAATTCGAGCGTAATTATACCAAGATTTAGGTAATTAATGAGTTTTTCTTTACAGTCGAAAGGAAACAAACATGAGGCAAACAAACTGAAGACAATATGATTACCGATTTCGTGATAAAACAATTGATTTCTAAAAATAATTGCGAGCTCCTCAAATACAAATTATGCACAAGCAGTCACAGAGAAAAAATGAATTGAAGTGCTCACCACTCACTACAGATATGGTATCAATTTCGTATAAAAGCTACAGGGCTGTAAAATATCAATTTCAGATAAACCTTAAATGTTCGAGCTGAAAGGAAACAAACACGAAATAACATAGAAACTTGATACAAACATGGGAATTTGTTCAATTTTTGAGAGAATTTCTTTACTGCGTCACTCAAAAACTAAAGTTGAATCGACAAAAAAAAATCACGTATAACACCAGGTAATGTCAACAGATACAGATAGAATCAAAAGAATAAAGAACGATTTTTTTGACTCACACTGTTTTTCGCGCTCATCATGGTTTAGTAACCATTGCCAGTCAACCTTTTCTTACGGAATATCGATTATTTTGGCCGCGCAGGGCTGAGGTAAACATGGGTGGCTAAAATCTAAGATGTCCTGCGAAAAAGTAAGACTAAATACGCCAAATATTGAAGGAGTGAGTCACTTAACTTGACTTAGTTTTTTGTGGCATTTGCTTTGGCGCCTCGTAGAGTTATCTGAACTTTTCGTCCGCATCTCTGGCCAGTCTAACCTGAGCATTCAAGCTCAACCCACAATGGTTCAACGAGATTCATGCGGAGCGGTCTGGCAAGCAAAAAAGGCGACGTCGAAACCATTACAGCATTGGGCGTAATGTATGTTTTGGATCTCTGTTCTATTAAAAAATGAAATATATGCTTGATGTCCCTTCCATGCAAGGGCAAACCGATGTTCCAAGTGTCTTCATCGTTTATATTATTGTTTTACCTTTTTATCGCCCCAAGACCCTAACTCTTTCCAATACCAGTATTTCAGCCTGTAAACGTACGCTGAAATGCTATGCCCATTTGAAGCTTGCCAGTATGAAAAGAATATCTATATAAATTCTGCATGCACTCATGAAGCACCAGCGCAACGTCTTCGGTGCCAAAATCCCAAATTTGAAATTATTCATGTATGTTTACTTTGCCTCGACTCTTTGACTGCGACGTGCACCACCGATGGTACACAAATGGGATTTTCATACTGCTGCAGACCGACCAGCAGTCACAAGCCCAATCTTCATAAATACTTAACCAAAACTAAATGAAGGCACGATCAAGTTCATGCTTCCTACTTTCAACATTGCTTACTACAATTAACTTCAAATTGGAGTTGTATGTTAAACGTCAGTTTTACCTGCCGCAACCAAAGTTGTAAATACGAGGTAGATGACCCACCCTAGCAACGCTGACCGATCACCAAAATTTGTAATCGACCGAAAATTTCTGAAGCGAAGTATGTCAGACAGAATTAAGTTGATATAAATATGCTTGCTACCATTCGTACACAGCAAGCCCGCATAAGTTCATAGACACTACCGAGACAGTGAAACACGGTATCTTCCCAAATACACCCACGATTGAAGATTCGCATTCCCCTCATTGTATAAATAGACTTGAAAGACGAATGAAAATAAATTTAAGGATGACTGGATTGCACTGCATATCACTCAGTACCTTAAAAAACAGGAGCTCTGGTGAAAAAACGCAAACGAATGCATAAGAGTCGCAACAAATACACATGACAAAAATCCATCATCTGGAACACGTTCACGGAGAAGTGGCCGGAGTGTATTGATGACTTCGAGAACTATAACGGTGCAGGCAATCAGACAGAGTTGGGCGCTATTAAAAAAGCAGCAACTGCAAACACGCGCCCGCACACCGCACCCTGCGTGGGCTCGGTGCTGGCCAGGGTGCCCACCATGAACATACCCGCATGCGGCGAGTTATGCCCGACACTCGCACCAGCCCGCCAGATTAGCATAACAATAGACACTCAATACACACTTTATTGCGACCCATGATATAGAGAATAACAAAATGACAACCACGGCGCACACCCGATGGGAATGTCGATACGCTTGCAAGGACTGCGTGCGTACGTTGGCACACGCCCGACCCAGTGTCTAACTTTTTCGCCGCCTGTATGCATGTTTTTCGCCGCCTAAGCGATTTAATTGCTTAAATCGCTTAGGCGGCGAAAAACATGCATGCAGGCGGCGAAAAAGTTGGATTGGGGAGAGAGGGAGCTGCACTGTGTCCATCTGCTGCAGCAACAGTCCTGCCAACATACACTTCACCACCTAAACCTTGTTCTCGTTTTGCATGCATAATTTTGTTCTTTATAACCGACTCTGTTCAGTCGGGGCTATTTTGCTTGCCAACATACGCTTCGCCACAGCTACTTGCCCGAAATTACGCGCACAGTATCCTTGTTTGCAAGTTCGAACCATTTTGGACCGCGTAGAGCTCGCCAAAATGCGCCTCGCTACGACGAACCTAATTTCAGTGTTGACAGCGCACACGGCGACAAAAACCAGCTGTTGATCAGCATAATTAAACCATGGCTCTTTCGCTCCATCATTCTCCTACACAAATTCAAGTTCACTCCTGAAGCCAGCTTGCTACGTAAGTGAACACGCGCTCACCGCTCACAATGTAACAATGGATGTTATTACATGGAACGCAGAGAGGAGTTGTTGCCTCTCGCAAGCCACTTTAATTGGAGGCGCGTTTTGTCGCTGGGATTCCAAGCATTTAGCCGTCGTTTGCAGCACCAGAATTTCAGCTCCGGGCTTCAGCAGCTGTCAGGAGTGGAGTCTAGGCAAACGAAGACACTTTTACAAGCACGTATATAAGTTCACTTCAACAAGAAAAAATACTTCTCACCTACTCGCGCTATCATGATCAGAACACCGAGGTGAGTTCTTGACTCCCTTTAAATCATTGAAGGTGAAAGATCTAAATCCAAATCTTTTGTGAACTTCTATCTCGAAGTAGATTTTTACCTTGAAAACTGTCTTACGTTTTAAATATAAAATATGTAAACGCTACACAACTTATCAGATCAAAATATTCCGTTTTAAGCAATCAATGCTCATGAAATTCGCAAATAAATTCTAAGGAACAATGAATTTATGTTTCTACGCTTTTAAAACTAAAGTTTATAACAGACCTATTGAAATCTTCAACTTAGTGAAAAAATACAATGAAATTTTGAATTGATTTCGTAATCTTAATGCTTCATCATCAATTTACAGCAGAAAGCAAAACTCATGAGAAAGATGCTTCGATATCAAGGATGGATAGCACACTGAGGGGCGAGGGCAGCTAAATTAGTTAATACAATCGCCAACTCGCACTCTTCACTCAGTGGGGACTTAGCCTCTCATACAACGCATCTCAAAGAATTGGAAATGAATTGATGCAAAAACTGTACATGGCGTCATGAAGTGACAAGCTACGAGGCTTTTTCAGGCAAGCTATTCAGATTTGTGCTTACGCAGGAATAGTTATTAAAAACCTTTATTTACACATTCTTAATCTTATAAATATTCCTCTGGAAAAAGCATAACTTTTTCGCCTTTCTGGAATAGTCCAAGAGCGGTGCGTTCCGCAAAATGATTTCAAACGGTCTTCTTAACCACTGGGGATAAAAAGCCAAACTAATAGCTTCAACAGACAGTATTCGTTTACTTTCACAGGGAAAAATATTGGCTCCTTCCATATGTCAATAGCACCACGAGAGCCGAGAAAAATGGCCAATTCCAAGAGCACTTGGTAAGTTTGTATTCAAGTTAAGCGGAGCGAGCGCACGTGCAGTATGACCGCAGCAAGCACTGGAAAGCGAGACAATTCCGCAGGCGTCATTAAACAGGCAGCAAGCAGTTCCGCAAGTGAGACAGGTCCGAGCTCCACCCCCTCTTCCCGCGAGATGCTTGCCCCTTCAAAGTTCAAGTAGTCTCCAACGTAAGCACCCAGTCATACTTCATTGGCACAACTCTATCGCAACGAGCTAAATTACCACCAACCAACCCTCTCAAACGAAGCGCTTCATAAAACGCACATGGTGACCTAATTGTTCTATGAAACTTGTTACAATCATAAAATTTGATAGTAAAAAAGGAAACGCTCACAATCACCGGTCATCAAATCATTGTCAAGAATTTTACAGTAGCCGATAAGGGCAAGCACAATATCAGTTTTACAGTAACTTCAAATGGAATTTGACTTTATCTCGAGTTAGTTTGAAAACACGCTATTGAAGCTTATGATACAAGGTGAAAATCGAAGATGGCAAAATGAGCTAGAAAAGAACAGCAGTGAACCGAAAAAAGGTCCATAACCAAGCCAGACATCTATTCTGCTTCAATTAAAAATGTCTACTGAACCTTCAACTCGGGACCATACATTTTCCTCCTGGGAACGCTAATTATAACAAACACAACTGTTGCATTCACCTGAGGGGACTTTCATCGCCAATTCTTCAAATCATTTAGCAAAAAAAGTGTAACTATCGAAAAGGATAAGTTTCCAAATCACAATGATACATCTGCAGTTGTAATCCCATTTTAATAAGAAGCCAATTCGACATCATCGCTTTCTCAAGTAATAACGAATAGCAATCGAGAACGAAAGAGAAAGTACACAAAGAAAGAAATCAGAAAGGTATGAATTACGGACACGACATAAACGTCGCTGAGGAGCTATTTTTTCATGCTCACCATCACGCCGGCCTCAACGATGCCTCATGCCGGGACTCCGCCTCACCTCTGTAAGAACATAGTACGGCACATTAGGAATGGGTACACGAATTGCATTGCCCCAAGCTGAGCACAAAGATACCAAATATCGAAGAGAAAAATACCCAAAAGACCGAAACAAATTCACAAATTATGATCACAATACTGCTTATAACAAGCATGATGCTTCTGTAAACCCGGAAAATAAATACCGGAATATTAAATTCTAAATTTTAAACTGCAACAATCTTAAGACGAGAGACTTTAGCCTAAGATATCGTAAACTGCGAGTAAATAATCTTTCCACACGTCCGCCACTTAGCTGGGACAGACGGCAAGTTGAATTGGCAAAGTAGATGAAATTGAAAGAAGTTAGCACGTCCATGCATACGTCGTTACAGTCAGAAGCGGTGACAGTAGCCCGTCGCTAAACATTAAATGGACACACACACACAAAAACGAAGAGATCCACATCACCTGAGTGAGCTGGACGCATACAGCATAAAATTACCGCATCGTACTGAACTCACATGACACACTTGCGTCCGTGCACCAGGAGTATAATTAGCGCGCTACAGCTAGACGAGACTTGGAGGTAGTTGTCACTGCAGCACAATCTTATACAAATTAAATGACGGCAAAGGTCCGACAAAATTTGCCCTTCACACCATAACGTGAACGTTTTCAAAAGAGCATATTATGATACTAACAGAATGAAAAATATCCGCTTATTTCACCCACGATTGCACACACAAGGCAAGTGGTTAGCGCATTATCTCTGAATACTAAACGCACAAAGCGGATTTTCTCTCAACTGAATAGGGCCCCTAGAGACGTGTGCGTTCAAAGGAGACTTACAAAACTGTTTTTGGAAAGGTTGTATAGGGCACCCCCTGTCGGCCACATCACCATACGATCACCAATACTGCTCATAACAGCAATCCGCACGTCACCATGACACGGCACTTCTAGCCTGCTTCACTTGACAACGCGGCGCTCTCGCACCACCCTCCACCAACTCGCCAAACCCACCGCAAAAAATACAGATAACCTGCAACTCCAAGCCCAAGTGCCGTTGCCCACACAGCCTTCTTCTTTCCATCAATAGGTGGCGCAAAAAATTACTAGAAGTGCAGGCTCACACGCTCCCAGTTCTATGATGGCAAGAAAGCAACACATGTATGTGAGAACGCATCAAGATGATAATGTATGCTATAGATTATCTGCATGCATTTCAACGAATGCAGATAAATTTCTCTTAGAATTTGAGGTCGTAGAATTTGACCGTTTTGACGATTGAATGCTCGTACAAAAGATGTATTCATTACGAAAGGCAAAATGTAATCAGTGCCTCACACAAAACAGACGAGCATTGGCACCAGGGCTGAAAGAGGGAGAGAAGATTGAGTGTTCGCTTAACGGGTTTTCCGTCAGCTTCCCCAGGTCAAGTTACACAGACTAAAATTCGTAATCTGTCTTAAGCAAGGACCGCTTGTGCAATATCCCTATCCACCTCAGACGACAAATATTGCATGAAATCGCGTACAAAATATGAAAAACTCCACGACAGTTGACAAATATATTCAGCACAGCTCTACAGCAGTGAACTTTGCACGCCTCTGCTGTTTCTTTTTTGCTATGAGAACTTGCGTCAGGCTCTAAACATATGAAAATTGGACATGATTAGCAACAACGTATGAACCCGCCGTCAGGCTAATGTTTACGTCAGCCAGCGTGAAACTCGATCAAAATTCAAAAATCGGAATACAAACATTTCAATGCTACCGATGACGAAAATAGCAATGAAGTTTTTTTTTTCGCACGAAATAAACTATGAAGTTTAGAGAGCGGCTCAAGTCGAGTCCAAACGCCCACAGACAAACACTTGAATTCAAGTAAGGAAGAGCGGCACACAATGTAATAGAGAGCAGCGTCAAAGCTAGACCTGATTTTCTCTAGCATTAGCTGGAAATTAACTCGCCCAATGCGAAGATGCATTTCAGCAACTCAGACGAAGACACTCTTTAGAAGACATACCCCATGAAGTCCCTCCTCATATGAGGAACTCCAGTTCCGTTCGGGGCTTATAGAACAATGCGTTCAACCGCAAAACAGACTCACTTTTGATCTATATTCATACACGACTTCATTTCATAGGCAGGAGCCTGACATTACAAAAAGGAAATGTTACGTAGACTTTTCATACCCAAAATCTACACGAGTAAGGCATTTATCGCTACCGCAGCACAAGTGTGATCCAGTTTTATTTTCAGCCGAGAACAAATCAAGGTAGTAATAAAGAATTTTACGATGGAAGAAAACACGTGTAACCCTCGATGGACTGAAGCGCATAGCTTCAAGAGAACGTCATCGGGGGAGAAACTTGGGCTACACACAACACAACGGTTGCTGTTCGCAGATCAACGAATTTCTGGCATTCGTACAAGCAATTTAAACTTGGCTCAATCCCACTCAAACTTCCGATAACCAACTTAGCGAGTACAGAACACCAGAATTCAACGAATCACTTAGGAAATCTGTTCGTAAAAATATATATCTCTTCATAAACAAATTATTCGTTTGCAGCCTCGGAGGTCACATCTGCGCAACGACTGGTGACTCTAGGCTTACGCATTCTGGGCTGGCGATAATCTGAGGAGAGGGATTTAAACCGGCACGTAGTATGAAGGTTTTGATCCAGGTTTCCTGAAAAGTGCAGTACACTAGAACCCAGGAGTTCGAGCAGCATGTGTGGCTTATAGACCAAAAACTAAAACTTGTAATTGCACTCGCAATTAAAACGAAGTGAAGTATGAAAGAGGATCGGTGCACTGCGCAGGTCGGACGTCGTTACTTACCATTTACAGTACATCTGCACAGGCCATCAGCTGTAATATTGACTTAGGGAGCACGTGCACTTGAAAAAAATTACACGTAATCGCTGGTTCGGATGCCACTAATGTTGAAATGGAGAACGGAAAACTATTTGATTGCACCGGCGCCTCTTCATACTCAGATCATCCAGCAGCTGAACTAGAGATCATGTGAGCATTATATAGCTCAGGCAGACATAGAAAGAAAAGCTACTTCAACTTTAAGTCAGATTAAACTTCATATGAATCATTCATAAGTAATATAACCGTTGTCTTATTTGAGGTACAATCAGTTCCCGCACATGTCGGACTATCATCATCAAATTCAAAATCGGTATCAGTACGTGATTCGAATGGCTGCCAAGTGCACCACGTCGACAAACCCGTATTGGCAGGCCACGGAAGGGAGCGGGTGTAATAAAGAGAGGAAATGTGAAACGAGAATATGAACAAAGTTAAAATGAAACGCGCGTTTAACGATGATGTTTGCACACTTCCCTAGGAAATTATGCTAACTTTAGACACAAACTGCACTTTTATCTACCAATATCAGATTAGATTTTATGTCAGTTCACGCTTTGTTAACCACAACAAAGGTGTTCTGACAGAGGAAAGATGAACCAATGCAAAAGAAGTGTCCCCACACCCTACGCATAGAAACAGCAAGATTGAAAAAAGCTTATGAAACAAGATACAAGTTAAAGAATGAAATAATAGGTCGTGAAAAAAACAGCAGTGAATCGCAAAAAGATGGTTCATAACAATACAAACAACCTACTTTATTTCGGCAGAAGAAAGACTTTTAACAAATGTGTTTGGTATGACGAGACGGATTTGTAAGGACTTTTGGCGGTTATCTAAAATTAATTAAGTTAACTTTACAAAAACAGCCTGTCCAATACGTACTCCTGCGTAATGAACAAGATGCAAATGTCTTGACTTCCTTTACGGCAGAAAGCGAACTAGATGAAGAGAATCATTCTCGTTTGCCGTCATCAGACTTCAGATTCCAAGTTCATGAACGAAGTTAGTCCCAAACTTTTCTCGTTTTGCTACTCTTCAAAATGATAACAGCCCTTCCGTTCCTTTTAAAGAGGTTCTAAGAAGATCAGATTATCAATGAAAATAATAAAGTTCCTAAATATTGAGTACATTTTCTTACAGTGGGATGGTTTATTTCACTTTCACAAGAACTTGTGAGAAGCTTTCACAATTTATCTTGGTACAGATTGAAATATGCTTGGAATACCCTAGTACTACATTGTTACTTGACAGAAGAATATTAACCTCACATAAATGAGACATGATGCTATCAAGATCTACTTTTCGCCCCCTTTGGTCAAACGAAGTTCAGAAGAAGTAAAATGGTGATTAAATTTAGTCACGATTTCGAAATACAAGTCTGTTCACATTCTACAGAACATACAACATGGTAGTCAATGTGTACCATACTCTAGAAAATAAGTAATCACCAAATGATTTTTTCAGCATTTAGTACTAGGAGCAGAGAACACAAAAATCATAGAAGTAATTATTTCTTTTCGAAAATTAGCACTACGAAAAGAGTACATTTACACAACTTGTTTTCAATGGCAGTTCTGCATCAGTTAGGCATCTCGGAGAGATCATGGGAGCCCAGTGGAGGACATTTACAGGATATTCGCCTCGTGCAGTGTTGTAAGATTCATCAGAGAGGACAGCAATTAACTCAAGTAAATTACTTCACAATCTCAACGGCCACGCTAGCACACAACCTCACGCCATACAACGGTACACGAGTTGTCGCAGCTGACGAGTTGAAGCAGGTGACACACGATAAGTCACAATTGACACACGCGTTGTCGCAATTGACACAATTAGTCGCAGACACACGATTAGTCGCAGTTGACACACGAGGACACACACAGAGCGCGTGTGAAGCGAGTGCTCAAACAGACCCAGAAGGCAGGCGTGTGTGAGTGCGGTGCATGCAAGAGATGCGCGCAATATCGGACAGTTCTCACCCCACTCACCAGCTCGCACACATCGATCCTTGACCCAACTACATTGATTTGCTTCCACAAGCACGTACGGTGATGCAGTGGTGACGAGCGCACTACGTCTCGTACGAACGAGCAGCGCAAGCTTCCTCCCTAAAATGTCTCGCAGCACAGATTATTAGATCACATGTTAGTTCAAGCCTCCCTCACCGCAAATCAAGTAAGCGATTTCTTGCAATATTTTTCGTCTGAGGTGGATTAGGATATTGCACAAAGAAAGGAAGGAGGAAGGCACCATTTAGTTTCGAGTTAAGGGAACGCGGAATCTTTGCACAAGTTGCATAGAAACAGAAAGCAGAGAAAAAAGTTCATGAAACGTGATATAAGTTCAAGAAGAAAGTAGTAGGTGCTGAAAACAAGACAACAGTGCACCAAAAAAAAGATGATCCATAACAAAAGAAAAACTACTCTTTTTTTAACAAAAGGAAGGTCCACCTAACCTTTAACTCGGGACCTCACACATTCCCTCTTGCAGCACAGGGTCCACAAATTGCGACGACATGTTCACATCCATTCATGTCAGCAATAACGTCACCTGAGCGTAAGTTAGTTTCTGCAGCCAAACGATTTAAATTCCGACATCCGATATAAAAAGTTGACACACACAAACGCACCCTTCCTTCGCCCAAGATGTTCACTTCCTTATGCAACAGGATTGTCACAGTTTGACAACATCGTGGTCAATGGAAGACTAAGTTTAGGCCAGTCTATGAGCTACTCGAGCAAGAAGCTCGCTGAGCGAGTCTTCCACGGGGTTGGAATGAGCCAAACTATTCGAGTTTTTCTCTTTCCTGGAGGTGACCGAAGCGTCACTCCAGCGACCTCACGGCCGAGTGCCTTCGTTCTGCTGCTCCTTTTTCTGTCTCCTGTGTTGAGCGCGAGGTGATATTTAAAGGTCAATGCGTCATCTTCCACCAGAAGTGCCAGGTCGCTCAGTGAATTAAAACCCGCCCGCGCGTTTTTCCCGCGGGCAGACCACTCACTCCGCTACTTAACACGTCAACTATAGTGGGTTAGTTAAGCTGAAGTTCAATACTGAACTCAAATTAAACTCAATTTTCAGCATTAATATGAACAAAGGTTTGATATCAAGTACATGCAAAAATTCCTTGCGTGACCACCAGTGGGTCACCAAGCAGTCAAATTCATTTGGGCACCCGCAAGTAGACGATGAAGGACCCACCCTGAAACACGAGACGCATGCTGGCGTCCCGACATCACATCTCTCTAATGCGGCACTTCTTCCAATAAATAGAAAATAATTTATACGTATTCATTTATGTACACCACAAGCAGCTCCAGATATACTGATTCACGTTTGGCGAACCGTGTGCTTAGATTAATTAGATTGATAATTAACAGCTCTGGAGATCGTTAGGTACCACCAGGATATCCATGAGGTAACAGCTGAAGGAATAGATACACACAGATTTTTATACAGCAGATGCATCTTAAAACTTCTACACAAATATGGTTAAAAATAACACAATCTTCGCAAAAGAGGAATGGATGCAAATCTGATCTCAATGCAAGGAACAACACACCTCATTTCCAGCTCTCAACTAACTTTCCCTGAATACGAGAGAGAATGCTGATCAAACACAACGCATCGCATCATAATTCGGTAACGTAATCGAGAAAATGAAACATCAAATGAGAGAATTTGTTTCCTCGACGCTTGCTTGATGGATTACCGATTGGTGCTCGATACTGCTTGCAATCAGGGTGGCCAGACTGCCTTATTTCTGGGCAAATACTTCAAGTTTCGGCTTCCAACGAATAAAATTTTATCATAAAAACCATTGGACTTCGTGCTTGAATACCGCATACTCGTGCGGGTGTATTTGGCAGCTGCAGCGGCGTCAATACAAAAAATAATAAATAAAATAGCTTCGACTCGTTTGGTGACAAATATTTACAACTACATAGACATTTTCAGCTATTTCGTTCCAAATACACAAAGGGCAGAGTCAGTTGCTCTGCTGACAGTCAAATAATTATAGATGTTAATCCATAACTCCCTTCGCTGGTAAAAAGCCTGCGTATGATGAATATGCACATGAAAATACTACGACATTCGTGGAGGTCGGATGCACAGTACGCCGGCCTTCTCAACGAGAGAGACAGAGAAGCAAGATAGACACCTACTTAACGATAAGTTATTATCCTCTTATGGTCAGTTTAAGACTCACCAACAACAGCATTAGGCGATCTCAAGTGGGTAAAGAGAAGGGACCATTTAGGAAGAACTATAGAAACCGGGAATTCTATGCACAAGGAGCGGATAGGATATCCTAAGCATGGAAATCACAAATTAGGAAGGAAGAGGGGAAAAAACAATGAAATCTAAATAAGACAAGAAAACTGGACGAAGCAAAATGGGCACAAAAGACAAAAATCCCGACGGTCAATCTATAGAGATTGGTTTATTCGATTTGCTCTAGAGCAGCACGTGAAAAATTGTCTACCATAACCATTCCCTTGAAACTAGCAATAAGAATTTTAATCTGTTTAGTGTTAAGAAAAAGCGCAACTCGCTATTTACCATGCTCATATGCATGGCTTTCTCTCCTTAATCATTTGACATCAATAAAACGGTTCACAACAGCCATTCACTACTTCAACGGAATGTACCTGAGTGCTTCACTCTTCAAACAATACGTTAATATTAAAATTAATGCTCTAAACATAAGCTATACTCAACACTTTACATGCACACTGCTAAGTAGTTCACAGTTATATGTCGAGTTACAAAGTATAAGTCGAGTTTCAAAGTACAGAGAGATCATCTAACTATAGTATCGAGAAATGAAACATCAAAACATTCAAATTTGCCACAATACATGTACATGTTAACAAACCTGTTACAGGAAGTATTACTCACAAAGGTGCTCACTTAATTGCAACACGAACATTAAGCAACTTTCCAAACCCACCAATAGACAAGAGTTATACCCCATCAATGTTTTTAAGCGGTCGCAATACGAACAAAGACAACACAGAAATACATTAATACATAAATGGAAAGCGTGTTACTCCCGAAGGTTTTCACTGCAGTCACATGAGCATATAGGTAAAGCGAGTTATTTTGAAGCATCACAGCAACCAGCAGAATCACAAATCATCACAAGTGTTACATGATTGCTGACGCAAACACACTTCCAAGCGAGCGAACGAATGACGTTCAGGAACACATGTGAAAACTTCCCCCGCGACATTCTCAGGGCCGATCCAACTAAAAACACACTATGCAATAAACCATATGCATATCAACATGAATTTGACATTGAATTATCTCAACGTAAAAGAAGAGCGCAAACGCACTCCATAGGTAGTATTAGATGAAGTTTTTAAAAATGAGAGTCAAATTTATTCAAACTGAAAATGTATTCATATGAATTAATATAATTGAGACACTCCTGGTAATGCTATCTACTTAAAATAAAACAATTCACACAGCACACACAATGTTTATATATTCATATATATCATCTAAAAAACACACATGAGCAGGAATTAATTGCGCTGCAGTTAAAACTTAAAAGAGAGCTGCACTTGAGGCGCACCAACGAACGCCTAAGAAAACTGCACGAAAATTTCAAGAAAAAGCGTCAATAGCAGCTATTTAGTACGAATACGAAATAGTATTATAAAGGTCAACATCGAGGAGAAGTCGCCCTAGTAAAGTTTTCCATCCATTCTATCCCTTGTAAGGTTTTTCGTCCAACTACCTCAATTGCATCCGAGCAAAGGAAATTAAGGATCTTTTCTTCAGGAATGCAAAGGCAAAAATTAAAATGCACTCATAAATACTGTAATGAAAACATTCTTTAATGAAGACATAAGCAATTTAACAGACAAGATTTCTTTTAATTTCAGTGTTCTTGACATAAATTGAAAAATTGCGATTACTCGTCATTTCAAACCAAGGGAATAAGTTGATGGGAATTTTAAATCTAAGTACTAACGTCATCAAGCATTTTTACTTTCAACATCCCTGAATGTCAGATGATCAATTTAAATATAAAAGTTCAAAACTCTCAAGCATGAAAACCTAAGCCCAACTAACATTCACTATAACTGCTATACTGTACAGAACTTGGGTTCATTTCAGTCTCGATAAGTACATAGGTGACCACAAGTGACCTCAACTCTTGATTGCAAAGACGCAACAGACGATCCAACAACATAAGGTTCGTGTCTGAAATTAGCTCAGATGTAAAGGATTGATTGATTATAATAAAGTCTTAGCCTCCCTTTACCACAACAAAGATGTTCAAAGAGAGGAAGGATGAAGGCATCATTTAGTACGGAGTTATGGGAACGCGGAATGTATGCACAAGGTGCATGGAAAGAGTGAATTGAGAAAGAAGTTATTGAAACAAGATAAAAGTTGAAGAAGAAAGTAAAAGACATTGAAAAACAGGACAGCAGTGAACCAAAAAAGGACTGTCCGTAACAGAACAAAAAAATATTCCATGTCAACAAAAGGAAAGCAAAACTAACCTTGACCTCAGGACCTCATATATTCTCCCTGGGAGCGCTAATTACCATAGATACAACAGTTGTATCCTCTTGATGAGTCCTCTTAAAAAAAAAAACCTTAACATGCATTCATTTGTCTAATTTCTATCTTAACGTGTTCTCTGAAGTGTTCTGCTGAGTGGCATTTCCTTCCTCACTCTGTTATCGATGACAACCTGACGCCAGCGTCAGTTTAATAACAGCGGTTGCAATATTGGGAAGACGAGAGCCAAAAAAACCTTCAGACGATAAAACGTTAAGCTACGCGAGAGCAGTGATAGCCAGAACGACTGGCATAAATAATCCACTGAAACATGCGACTAATTTTGTGAACTCATCAAAGCCGTCCATAACCCAGGGATAAAAGGTGAGGAGCGCAGGCGCGCTTCGCCGTCGCCGTGAGAGTTGCGAGTGCGAAGAATTTTGGAGGGTCAAGGTCTTCTTCCGATGCGAGAAAACGCGCAGGGAGAGAGCGTGTGAGAGAGGGAGTCGGCAGGTCACCGCGTTGCCCGTTAAATGCTCGCAACTTTTGTGCCTGTAGCAGGTAAACGCGAGGTGGAGCGTCGTGCGCAACCCCAGTGCACAAGCGGGCGCATCGGACTGGTGAGCAGCTCAGGATGGCGCTCTCGCACCGGATAAATGGAACTGCTGCTCGCACTTTGAACGCGGTGCACTAAGCACGTTTATATCACATTCCCTGCGCATTTTACAAAACGCCGTAAACTTAGCACGTTTATATCACATTCCCTGCGCATTTTACAAAACGCGGTGCACTAAGCACGTTTATTTCACATTCCCTGCGCATTTTACAAAACGCGGTGCACTAAGCACGTTTATATCACATTCCCTGCGCATTTTACAAATATCTTGAATTGATAAATCAGTAGAAAATGACGAGCACGAAGTACGACAATTTGGCCGCAAGTAAACAAAAAATAGATGAAATTCGCGAAGTAGTAGAATGTAACGAACATGGAAGTTGCTATGCAAGAGTGGTGAACGGACTCAAAACCGAGGCGAAAGAAACAACACAAGCAATAAAAACAAAATGAGTCACTAAACATTCAAACGTAACGTAGAACACATGTGCTATGCAGCATAAGTAAACAAGTAGTAATTTCCACTCGAGTGTTGAATGTCAATACCAGCGGATAAAAACTAAAACTAAGCGAAACAACTTTAATATGATGGTAGCACATGACAGAAGTCAGAATGAAGACCGTTAATGAATCTGAACATTATTAACTATTAATGGAAACAGACTGGAAACACAGTTGCCAGATTACCTTTTTCATGACAAAATCCTCAATTATTTTCAAATAAAACGACCATAAAGACCACTCCACGTCGCGCAAGCCAGCTGGACTGCAAGAAGTTGGGTAACATTTTGAAATAAATTTTATTTTACCAAACATAAGCTGAAGAACTTAGACCAGGAAAAGAACCAACCTGATTGGTAACAAAACGTTCGGTTCCAAATATTCATCAGCCACAGGCACGCACAGCATCAACAATGTATGGCGCGTCAGAGCATGCCGGCGCTGACGTGCGTGCATGCGACCAAACCAATCATGTTTTTGACACACTAATATCATCATGCATCAGCGGGATCAATCATCGATAATTTTCAATTCAGTACAAGCACGTTATCCATGAGTGAGCGAGTCAGTGAATATTTCAGGAAAGCTGAGTTGAATACACAGTCCGCAGTCGTGTAACTAAGCAACAATTATTCATACCAATATATGATCATTCGCAGCGTGTGAACAGTGAATATATTATCTTGCATCACAGCATACCTGACTTGCTAATATAAAATCATGCGAAACGCACCACAAAAAAATGCGTCATCGTTGTTTCAAATAGATACTAAAATTGCAGCACCGATCATGAGTACTTTTCAACTGAAACACTGTATTAAAAAGAGCGTATGTAGCAGGGGTAAAATATTTCACAGCAACGAAAGCAATACATCAAAACATCTAAGCCAATTTTGAAACGCATCAGTTCGTGTTGAGCATGAATTTTTCCAGCTCGCAATGCAAGCATTAAATCCTATTTGCTCAAGATGCAATTCCTATGGAACCATTCTCTCGACACATTAACGCGCAATCACTCACATAAGAATGATTTTATCTCCCGTAATTCCCATGAAGAAAGAAGTCATCAACCAAGCAACTCTGGTAAAATGACGCATCACCCACTCATTTCCACTATCAGCCACCACTCCAAATAACTCAAGCACAACTTTCCCTCACTGGAATCACACACAGTGCTCTATCAAACATTACCACATCAGTACTACTCCCCCCCATGCCCATAAAACAACACGGAGAAGTTGACAATATATAAAGTAGCGAAAGGAAGGCATTGAAAGCCTCGAAGCCAGAGCTACCATATGACGCTGATTAGAAAGTACAGTAGAAGAAGTGTGTTTACAACAGTAGGGCGCCACGCTGGGCATACCACAGGGATGACTTGCCCGGGGCAAGCATGCCGTCGCAGCAAGGGTAATGACGCGAGGAGAAAGCGGACACCCGCTATCGGCTCCTACAATGACCTGGCGGTCAATTAAAGAAGTGAATCAGTACACATGAGACCTAGTATAATGAACTCGATATAGCGAGCGTGTATTCCGCTGGTATGCAGAATCGCGAGCTCGGATAATTAGCATGCATGATGCACCTTCAATTAACTGATGACTAAGACAATTAGAAATACATATCTAAACAGAAAATGAAGCGAGTAGAAACAAGTAATGCTAGAAGGAGAAATACGTGCAGGTTATCTTAGTTATCTTATGGAAGGTTAGTCAACCTGATTATGCATAAGTGAATTGATTCACATTCTTTTCAACTGATTTACTAAGCAAGGTTTCGAGATTTATCACTTTCTTACCACCGCCAGCAATGGTAGGTAAGATGCAGGGCTAAATTGGAGCAGGGCAGCTAACTCTTCGATCACATCACTGAAGTGTACAGTAATCAGACAGGACGTCTGTTGCTCAGCCTACTTTGGAAACAAAACTTCAGAAACGGTAAAACTTGATAAGCATAACTCAACCAGTTGCAGAATTGAAAGCGCAAAAAAATTAAACAGAAGCATACAGTGCTGTACAAACGCACACTGAGAGACGTCACAAAGTGCACGCTTCATATGCACAAACTTGAATGTTATTATTTGAATGACACGAATCGAAAGTAAAATACACAAACTGTAAACGACAAAATACACAGACTACATACATCAAAGGAGATCATGTTCCGAGGTAAGCAATCAATTATCCGCCATTAAAAAAATCAGAATGAGACAGAAACCGGTAAGACGAAGAATGAAGGCCCGGACAACGAGACACACTAGCGAGGCAGGCGGAGGAGAGCATGTACAGCACAAACTGGGGGTCTCAGATTATTAGATTATTATTAGTTAGTTTGAGCCTCCCTATCCGCAACAAATGCGATCCAAAGAGAGGAAGAAGGAAGGCACCATTTATTATTAGTTAAGGGAACACGGAATCTATGCAGAAAGAGCATAGAAACAGTAAGTTGAGAAAGAAGTTCATGAAACAAGATCAAAGTTGAAGAAAGTAGTAGGTGATGGAAAACAGGGCAGCAGTGAACCGAAAAAAGGCAGTCCTTAACATAACAAAAATATTTTACTTCAACAAAAAGAAGGCCTACCTAACTCTCAGCTTGAGCCCTCACATTCACCCCCTTGGAACGTTAATTCTAGGGGTATCAGAAAGAAACCAAAACCGATAAGACGAAGCAGAAGGCCCGGACAAGAAGGCACACTACATACACTGTACTAGACAGGCATGCAGAGAAGAGCACAGGATGACTTGCAGAGAAGGTGACCGCAGCGACGCGAGGAGGCAGCGCTGGGCACGGGCTCCCTCGCGGGGGCAATTTAGAGCGCACACACACACACACACACACCCGCCAGGGGCACCGCACATGGTCGCTCGCAGGCACACGCCGCGCTCACACGTCCGACCATTGTAACTAACCTGTTCACGTACACACAACATAGAAATGATGATTCTACCTTGTTGCCTCTACCGTGCTCAGCAACGATTAAAATTCAGTCAGTCGATGCTTATAGAAAAGACGGAAAGAGAGTTTGACACAGTGTGTCGGGGAGAGAAGAGGTGAAACGGAAAAAGGATGGATTGGGACTGATAGAGTTGCGCTTTGCGCATATGATGCTTGTGTTGGAGGTTTTTTTTTGTGAGCAGTTTGAGAGTGGTGTAAAACGCAATTAAAAAATAACACCTTTTGAACGAATGCGTGCGTAGCCAATATGCGAGTGTGGACAGAACAACGCAAGACGTTAATTAAAACTCAAAAAGTAAAACTTAAAATTAACCTGTCCACACACACCACTCGGATGCAAAGAAGAAAATATCACCTTGTAAAAGACAGGTAACAACGCGTGGGTACGAGCTAAAGGACACAGGTGAATATTCGCGAGAAGCAAAGCAAATCAGTTTACTCACAGCTCAACAACATTGAGGCCTCTAACCATCAGATTATGTGCAGGTAGGAAAAAATAACACGTTCACGATTTACGAACCGAAGGTTCTTATTTACATCAATTCCAACATTATTGTTTCATCACTCTCTGAGTTACCCGCATGAAATGGGGAAATGTTTCTCTTCAGTTTTCTTCAACAGTTAAATGTCAAAAAAGAGCAGATGAATTTGCTACTGACATGAGGCAACGTTACAATCAACGCTGATGAGATTATTAATATACTCGATACCAGATAGTCGATACTGCAACAAGCACTAAAATTATAAGAAATAGCCTTATTAGACAAACACAGATATCTCGGCATGCAGGCATTATGTAAACTCACTACACTTCAATTAAAAACACAGACCACTGACAACAACTCGAACTTTACCGAGCAAGGCAGAGCTCTCTTTAACTCAAACAATAGACGAAGAGCGTTTGCCCGGAGAAATTTGTCCGCTGTCACACGATCAAACAAGATGCAGCAAGAAAACAGACGGACGCAGACGCCGTGGGCCACGCTGACAAAGTTTCATTTGCATGCCAGTGTCTGGCGCCTGCAGCGAAAAGAACCAAGTAATTGATTGGCCTGCGCGCACAGGAGCACGGCATCACACACTCAAAACAGAGTTAGCTTCAATGACAACTGGAGCGCGCGAGCACCAACCGCCTGCCTAGTGGATGAGATAAAGTTGTCTTGAGAGCAGAACACCTATACGCTGACCATGGCTCGGAAATGTGAGTTAGTGTTCTGATGTTGACTTGCTCGTCTCTCATGGTCTGGTGAATACTTGGCCCTTTCTCGCATGAATCAATTTGGCTCAACATGAATGATTATTGAAGAAGTTATGAATTATGACATAAAATAGTACAAATGAGATGGTGATAAGGAATTCATTTAATATGCACAGTACATTTGAAGTATCGAAGTTTTGGCAAGTTTTGCGTGACTCTGAAGTGTTCTAACGAATTGTATAATATTTTTTTAGGATAAGAGAAAAAAGTCTAGCAATGATTCATACAGATATCAAACAAAAACAGGCGAATCGAATTCCAAAATGTTAAATATTTTCTATGAATTAATTTTGAAAACGTTCGTATTTCAAGCGAGGTCAGCACTTTCGGTGGCGAGAATAAAATTAACTCACTACGACAATAATACAAAAGCAAAATGACTACACAATACAGAATTTTCAAAATATATTCACATGTTCTGAGCCCTTCCAAAAAATTCAAGGCCAGAAACAGAAGTGTAGGCGGAAGAAAAACTTTATAAACCAATATTTTTAAACCTTACGATTGGACATGAATACACTGAATAGAGTAGAACATTCAGCTTTCCACCTATCTCAGTCATGATTGATGTCAGTAGTGAGGCAAAAAGGAGTGTGGTCCTGCTGAAAGAAGTCGGGCGGTGACAACATCTCACTGAACAATTCCAATACTAAAATTGAAATTCATCAACGGAGACACTTGTGCAGGAGGAAGTTGACCACACATGTCAACCGCTCACTACTACGATGCGTCAAAGATGATTTGAGGCAGGTAGCTACACGACTAACCTGCGGTTAGTAGCACTGATTATGCGTAGGTTAGCTAAGCGAATTTCTAAGGGCGATCATATTCCTTCTAAAGAGAGCCACGTTTTTTTCAAGGAGGTGCTGAGATATGGGACATGTTACAAAAGCCTCTTCTCACGAAAAGAAATGGTAAGTTCACAAAACGCACTTTCAGACGAACAATGATGAAAGCTTGCTGCTCTATTACGAGACTTCAAATGTTTCAGTATATCTACAGTTCCGGAAGAATACTCTACCTCAATCACAGTTTGAACATCCGATCGCGTGTGTATTGAGGCATTACTATTAACATTATGACCATATTAAAAAATAAATTGTCCTTTCTAAATTGTATGTGCTTTCATTTCGTACACAATAATTCACACACGCCAAAACTCTAAGAAATCATCGAAGTCCAGCGCATTTCCAGAAATTACCGACAAACTAACCGAACGTAAAACAAGTTAATTTCGTTTATTTAAGCGTGCGTTAAGATGACCACAAAAAGATGTCAGGGACAAATTTCCTGCGAGTTTTGTGCGGTGGAAACTCGGCATTTCTGCGGTCCCATGCGGAGAAGCACACACACGCATCGACGAGGGGAGGCCAAACCAGCGAGGAAGACGGGAAACTCAACGCTTGCGAACAGCACCTAAACGGATTTTCTCCCCTGCTGACGAAAAACTCAGGGCACCCTTCTCAAAAAATGTCAGAGAAAATCTCAAAACAAAAAACAGGCAAGGAATGGAAACAACAAGAGGAGAGGGACAACTCTATTGTTGCAGGACCTGGTGTAAACCGGCGGCTTATGAATTCATTGACAGTGAAACTTTTTGAACGTTTTCTCAGAAGTAACTCACAACAAAACCCTTACAGTGATAATATTTCATAGCATACAGCTCACGCTTCTGGTACTGCGCACCAATTCAGGCAAATAAAGCTTTATTAAAAATAGAGTGAAACAACCAAAAAAAGTGTGCCCTCAAACCCTGGGTATTGAAACTGCAAGATTGAAAGATGTTTCTGAAAAAAAAAATTACGCAGTAGAACCGAAAAAATATTACGTATCGACAACAAAAACTTTAACTATTTCAACAAAAGGAAGGGCTACCTAACCTCCAGCTCGGGACCTCGCATCTCCCCAAGGACACGTTAGCAAGTTCACAAGTGTTCTTGCGTCACTGTGGATAATTGTGTTGCTGCCGCCCCCTCGAATCTATAGAAAGCAAGAAATACACAAATCTAAATTCTTGCGGTAGTATGGTATCCGATGTGATAATCTGTTCATAATTTTAATCTAAAAATATTCCCTCTTCGTTCATTAAACAAAAGTCATTTTGTTTTCGATTCAAAAATTTCGCTTTTCAATAATATGCATGGCCCCTGGCGAGAACATAGATAATACCCAGGAAAAGAATCCCCTTGTCCTAAAGCATACAAAATAACACGATTTAAGAGGACTACAATCTAGAGTACGCTTACACCCACAACTGTAATACGAAGTTTTGACAAATAAAAATTTTACCCTAAACTAGCAACGACTTTCAACTCATGCCATCCTGGAGTATTGCTGCAACAACTGTGTAGCCACAAATACTTACATTTACTATCAGCAGGCAATACCACGATTCCTCGCAACGCTGGTAAAACTCCATTAAATTCATCAACGCAAATCGCACTGTATTCAGACACCTACGCAGTGGTTAGTATGTATAGAAAACACACCCCCTCTGCATCTATTAATTAAAGAAACATAAGGAAGTGAGAACCATGAGCGCGTTATGCGTTTCCAGCCCACCGAGACGACGCTACAACGCCACATTTTGCACCGGTCGCGCTAGATGAGCACGCGTGCAAGAGAGAACGAAGAGGGTGCGAGCTGAGACACAGAACGCGAGGGAAGGACGGTGTGCGCAGCGCTTCTATCGCACCTCGCTATCTGATAAGTGCGATAAGGGACCACCGAGTGTAACTTAGCATCTCGCTGCCACAACATTGGGATTTAAGACCTAGCATCAGGAATGAAGTCCTAGGACCAGGAATGTAACCATAATATTAATAATGTAATCCTAACATTAAGTGTGTAACCATAGAATAAGGAATGTAACGGTAACATAAGGAAAGTAACAATAGCATTAGGGACGTAGCCCTAATGATCAGGAATCTCTTTTAGTACTCTTGCATTGGCAACGTAGTCTAAAATTGGGCAAGTCGCCTGAGTATCAGTAAGGTAGTTTTAGCAACGGAAATGTTCTCCTGGTTTCAAGATGCATCCCTATCCGTCAATTTAGCACTAATATCGAAAATGCAATGCACTGCCTCATTGTATTAAAGGACGAAAATGTTCAAACATCTGGAATATTGCACATCATCGTCCTTGCATCAAGAATTCATTTCGAAGCCCGAAGATTACAGCGAAACCTATAATCAATTTTCGATCACTGCCGAGGAGAGGCAGGTAGAGTTCTGCTCCAGATTTCGTTACTCTATTGACAACAGTGTGCCTCTAATCTGGTTGACCTTCCAATGCTCTTGGCTGCATGGTTGGGACGCACTATTTATTCTTCAATCGCCATTCCGTCATGGGAGAGGATGCTGTTAAAAATCATTACCACAAGCTATTTTCCTCTGGTTGACCTAAAATTTATCACATC